>BPLR01004200.1:0-96755 GCA_021605095.1 Caerostris extrusa | reverse complement strand
GCGAAAGTTCTGTTCAAAGTGGGGAGCCGCGCGAGCTCACAATCGACCAAAAACAACAATTGATGTTTGTTGAATTGATGATTCTAAACAGTGTTTAGAGCTGTTCAATCGTAATAAACCCGAATTTTTGCGTCGATATGTGGCAATGGATGAAACTTGGCTCCGTCATCCAATCGACAGTCAGCCGAGTGGACTGCACGGATGAACCGACTCCAAAGCATGCAAAGACGCAAACGGCGGCTGGCAAGGTTATGGTATCAATATTTTGGGATACGCATCGTACAATATTCATTGACTATCTTAAAAAGCGACAGTGACTATTACGTAGCGTTATTGGAGCATTTGAAAGAAGAAATCGCGGGAAAACGGCCTCATTTGAAGAAGAAGAAAGTGCTGTTTCTGCTGAAAGGGCTTTTGAAGAAGAAGAAAGTGTTGTTTCATCAAGACAATGCACCGTGTCACAAATCAATGAAAACGATGGCAAAATTGCATGAATTTGGGCTTCGAATGGCTTCCGCATCCACCGTATTCTCCAAATCTGGCCCCAGCGACTTTTTCCTGTTCTCAGGCCTCAAGAGGAGGCTCGTTGGACAGAAATTTCGCGCCGATGAAGAGGTAATCGCCGAAATTGAAGCCTATTTTGAGGCTAAAGACAAATCGTACTATAAAAATGGTATCGAAAAATTGTATGACCGCTATAATCGTTGTATCGCCCTCGAAGGCAACTATATTGAATAATAAAATCAAATTCTATTAAAAAGAATTTTTCTATGCTAGCCTACGAACTTTTCCGCCCACCTGGTATTTATAGTCTTATAACAAACACAAATTCACATCAAATAAAAATATAAAAATGTATGTCAGTTCCTCATGATATTATTTAGTTCCGGTAACTGAACTCAAATAGAAACAACTTAAATTAAAAATTGTACCATTCTTGTAAAGGAAATATTTACAAATGTCGAAATGTGAAAATGGATAATAATAAAAATTACTAAACAGTGAAGCAAAATTATTAATTTTTATGATAACAAAACAAAATGTAATATTTCTGAAAAATTAAAAGCTTTTCATTTGAATTTTAAAAAATAATTCAAAAAGTTATTCATGTATTCTTTCTAAAACCAGCTTTAAAAAAACTACGAATGATTCATCGTATTTATATTTTATAGATCAGGCAACGCGTAGTTTTATCAAAAAGACTGCGATGATATCAAAATAAAATCACTGCGATGAACATAATGGAATTGATAATGATCTCTAAAAGTAATTCAAAATGTTTCGTTGTTTCATTCTGGAAAAAAAGAAATTATAATTGTGCAACCATTCTGTTAACATCTGGGAAACTTCTATGTACAGTTGTAATATCTCTACAGTTATAACCTCTGTATCTTAAATCCTACTACCATCGTTGCTAATTTAGTATATATTTTAATATTTATATACCACTTGCATATATGTATATATATTTATATACAGGTGGTTATCAAAATAATGAAAACGCCCTAGGGTTATATGGAATTCTTTAGTATTATGGCGTAGGGCCGTGTTTGGTATGGAATACATTTTGGATTCCCTGGCATCAATCATACAAGTGCTGAATAGTGTTTAAAAGAATATTGAACCATTCTTCATAGAGACAGAGTGAAAGTTCCTAGAGAGATGCCGATGGAGGATATCGATTCAGGATAGATGGCGCTAAAAAGACCCTAACGGTTAGAAGATATTGAGGTGGGGACTGTGCGGGCCAAGATAGATGTTTCATTTCATTCTCGTGTTTATCAACCCATGATTGGATAGGTTACGCTGCAAGAATGGAATTATCCTCCTGAAAATTCCATTTCTGCAGGAAACATTGTTTGCATCATAGGATGGACCTGATCAGCTAAAACTTCTCTATACTCCTCAATATACTTCTCTATTCTCTCAGTGATCCTTCCTTTCAGGGTTACGATTTGACCAGCAGAAAACCACTACATGGCTGCGCATGCCATGACAAAATCCACCTCCATGCTTCACAATTGGAAGGAGATAATCACTATGATACGCTTGTGCAAGTATCCTCCAAACGTGGCCCCGTCCTGTTGTGGGAAAAGGTGTGAAAGATAATTCGTCTGACCCCATAACTGGCTTTCACTTATCAATTGACAAGGTTTTGTGGTTGTGGCACCACTGTCGACGAAGTTTTTCTTTTAACAGATGTGGCAAGTGACTTGGAAATTGCTGTCTCTGCCGTAAATTTAGTAGTAAAAATTCTGGCGTAGACACCATACAAAGACTACTACTAAATACTAAAGCTAATACTAAAAGCTGGGATGTCTCGGTCACAGTTGCTCTAGCTAGTCTGGATCTTACAATTTGGCCTCTCTGAGAGTCTGTGAGGTCTGGTAATTTAAGCTTTTAACAAAAATTCCAAGACGCATACAACTTCACTAAAGCACCTCATACAACAGTGATATATATATTTTATATTAAAAAAATTGATTACTAAGATTACATTTTAATGCTTATGAAGCGCATTTTTAAATATCATTTTTATTCGCACGTTTCCATTATTTTGATAACGATCTACATATATATATATATATATATAATTAAATTATAAATAACGTCCCTTTTCAAAATGCTGTAAAAATAGAACCACTCGTCACAATGAATTCATAATGAATTTACAATGAATGTATTCATATATATAGTTTGCCCCTTCTTCAAATATCTTCAGTTTAAATGTGAACTCATTGTTATGAGTGGTTCCTTTTTTTACAGCATTTTGAAAGTGGGACGTTAATTATAATAACCCTGTATATGGAAATTATAGTTAACGCATATGAACTTTGTATTTAAAATGTTATTATTTGTGTAATTTAAAATTTTTCAGTTGATTAAAAGAAAGATGAGTGGGTTTGAATTTTGGTATTGGTGTAGTTTGAAAATATTGAAAGTGTAGTAAATGGGAGGCACTAAATAAATATGCATTGAATGATTCAATAACAATTTAATATTGTTATGATTATTATGCAATTGGAATACGTAGCAACTTATTTAATTGCGTTGCAAAAGGAAATGTCACCTTAATTCAGAATTAGCCAAAATTATATTTATGCAGGATTCAGTTTTCTTGAAATTTTTTCGAAATAACAATATGCCTTCTGCAAATCTATTTGCAAGCACTTTTAAATTCAGTCTACGAAAATCGTACCGCATATTGCGTAAAACTAATTACGATGAAAAAAGCAATTAATATCACATTATATATGCATTTCGAAGTCAGTTTTAAAATTTCTGAATAAATTTTACACTTCACAAACTATCGCATGATAAAGATATATATCTCATTACTCTTCACTGGTAAACACAGAATAAATTTATTACCAAATATTTGTTCCTTTAATTATAATTATATTTTTGACTAAATTTTGGTTGATTGTATTTATAGTGTTTAATTAATTTAATTAGCTTGATAATATTTTTCAATAAAGATTCATCTCAAACTGGTGAATAGAGCTCTGGGTTTCGTAAATGAAAGCTCTAGGCTTGACATTTGCCAAGCCTAACTGATCTGAAAGCTCGTGTCAGGGGTAGAAATTGATACAAAAGATTTACTGGCCCGACTCGTAGTCAGTGGCAATTATGTTCGTTGTGGACACTGTTTAAAAAAAAACCCGAACAGACTCGATGGCGTTTGGGATGTTCAGCATTTTGCCTCGTGAGTTACGCTACTTGGTGGGAGTTTTTCAGGATTTATCCCCCTACGATACGAGGTAATTCACCTTAAATAACTCTCAGCAACACTAAATCAGGGTCTGAATGGCCGAGTGTCTAGTGCTCTGGCGCTCACTGACACAGGTTTCAGTACGAGTCCCAAAGGGGTCATGGATGTTTGTAATAGTTCAGAATCCACTTTAAGCAGTAGATTCCGGTCTCATATGACTGTAAGAGCGTTTCGGAACCAAGTCAGACTTCAACCTACGGGTACTCCATCATAACAGAAGCTGACCCCCCTTTTCTCTCAACCATGAGCCCATACGGGTTCATGGGCTTGGTCTAGATGACTACCAAGTGGGATAAGTAACACAAAAACTGAATCTATTACAATTTTGCAATTTTTGTGGTGTATGATAAAACTACGTATGATTTTTAAAATACGTTATCATGTGGAATAAAGCCTTTTAAGACAAAAAAAAAAAAAGTTCTCTAGCAATTAAGATCCTTCCACCGGATGAATCCAAAATTTTAAAATGGAAATTGTAATATGCAGTTATAAAACTATGAATTAATTTTTTAAAGATTGTATTTTAATGAATATTATTGTTTTATCAGGATGCCCATCATTTAAAAACTTTCTCACCCCCCCAAAAAAAAAAAGACAACTAGTATTGAAATCTTTTGCCTCAAAGAAAATCTCCTTATTTAGATTCTTAGAAGATCTTATTTAGAAAATGGACTGCATTCAGTGATACGATTGTCAATATTAGGAAATGCCCCTCTAGTGGCCTCTTAAGAAAAGTCTACATTTTTGTTACATGTAAAGTTTGGTTTGTCGCTTTACGGTCATCCTGTGCACACGACGGCTAAACAGACCGGAACCTACTGTTTAAAGTGGATTCCGTACTGCTCATAAACATCCATGCCACCGGCAGGATTCGAACCTGAAACCTAGGATACCAAAGGCCAGAGTGCTAGCCATTTGCCACTAAACCGCTACAGGTACAGAGAACCAGAAACACACTCACCGACATAAGATCTATAAGAATATTTATAAGAACTTTTATTTTCCCTTTACAACGATTTGAAATAAAATAATATGCCGGAGTGATTTCCGATAATGAAATTTTTAAACCTCAAATTTTAAAATATAACAATCAAATTATTAAGTCAACTACTTAAATATGGAAAAATGAATCTATTAAACAGTGAAAAAAATCATAAATAATGAACATTTTATTCGCGCATTCCTAAAACAAAAAAGTTTTATTCAAAGAAGGAATATCTTGAAATATTTCCTGTTCGTTAACTGTAGTAAAAAAATAAGAAAAGATTCGTGTATAAAAAGTAAGTTTATGATCAAATTTTTCACACAATTATTGAAAATCTTCGTTGTTTAAAAGAACAACATAGAAAATATGTTTCTCTAAAAGAAGTACTAAATTTGAGGAGAATTTTAGCATTTAAAACAAAAATTACTGAAGAAACAATTATTAATTATTATAAAAACTAAAAAAGAGTTTTAAAAATTAATAAAATCTCTATGAATCTGATATATACTTCAAAATGTTTTTAAGTAACATTAATTACATTAAACTAAAAATAATATTTAATTTTATATACTTTTATTTGCAAGTGTTTTTTATCTTAAAATGTTGAATTATTTAAAGCAATAAATAAAATAATTCACATAACAGAATTTAGCATAACAGTAGCTTCCTATGATAACTTATATGCAATAAAGAAAATTTGAAACCTAATCCGTTGAACAGATTGTTTTTAATTTTCTGACAAAAACCATTTTTCATACCATATGATCCATGTCATAAAAACTTTAAGCAATTTTCATGAATTTGTAATTTTTTCTGTATATGTTGTACTGAATTTTCTGAAATTGTATTAAAATTTTACTCAATAGTATTTACTTTCAATACAATAATATTTACTTCAATACTTCAATACAATTTTTAGTACTTTATTTAAAATATAATTCAAAAAATGCATTTAGGAAAAACATTTCAATGAAATTGAATCTCTAATTTTTAAAAGGTAAAAACTGTTCAAATTATAAATTATATCACAAAAGGTATTTGGTAGAAATTTGTACGTTTTAAAGCCTTTTGAGGAATTTTATCGAATTATTTAATTTAATACTACTACTTAAAAGATTTTTATATTTTATTATATTTTCTATTGGAGTTATAATGAAATTATAAAAGGCGATGTGTTTAAATGAGGAAATTGTTCAGCCGGTTTCTCATACACAAATTGCATTTGAACGTTGTTGCCTGGGGAAAAGTTGTTATGATGCCTCGTGTAAGAAGCAGAAACGCGTACCAGCACGTTTCTGACTTTGATAAAGGTCGAACTGTAGCGTACCGGGATTGAGGTTTATAGTATCGCAGTATTGCTGCTCGCGTCGGTCGTGATCCAATGACTGTTAGCAGAATATGGAATCGATGGGTTGAGGACGATAATACGGAACGCCGTGCTGGATCTCAGCGGCCTCCTATCACTAGCAGCCGAGAAAACAGACATGCTGCCCGCATGGCCTTAATGGATCGAGCAGTCACGTCACGAGCTCTGAGTCAAGAATTGGGGTCGTTTGCAAGACAACAAGTGTCTGCACGAAAAGTTCGACGACGTTTGCAGCAGCATGGACTCTCAGCTCGGAGACCATGGCTGTGGTTACCCCTGACGCTTCATCACAGACATGGTGGTGACTTCACGCTGCATCACTTCAATGGTGTGATCAACAACGAAGCTGGGCACACGAATGGCAGGTTCTGCTTAGAGTATCAAGATGGTCGCGTCCGTGTTTGGCGGCATCGTGGTGACCGCATATTGGCAGCGTGCATTCGTCATCGTCCTACTGGCCCATCACCTGGCGTGATGGTATAGATGGATACACCTCTCGGTCACCTCTTGTTCGCATTGAAGGCAGTTTGAACAGTCCACGTTACATTTCTGGTGTGTTGCGACCCGTGGCTCTACCCTTTAGTCGAGCTATGCAAAACACTACGTTTCAGCAGGATAACGCACTACCGCATGTTGCCGGTATAGTATGGACCTTCCTTGATACAGACAATGTTCTGCTGGTACCCTGGCCTGCACGTTCACCAGATCTTTCGCCAATAGAAAACGTGTGGTCCATGGCTGCCGAGCAATTGGCTCGTCCCCATACGCCAGCCACTGCGGTTGATGAGCTGTGGTATCGTGTTGAAGCTGCATGGGCATCTGTACCTGTAACTGCCATCTGTATCTGTATCTGCACATGTACTGCCATCCAGACTTTGTTGGACTCAATGCTCAGGCGTATAAGTGCTGTTACTACTGTCAGAGGTGATTGTTCTGGGTACTGATTTCTCAGGATCTATGCCCCCATATTTCTTAAAAATTTAATCACTTGTTATTTCCAGTATAATATATTGTCCAATAAATGTCATTTTGTTATCTGCATTTCTTCTTGGTGTAACAATTTTAATGGCGTAATAATAATTTAGTGTAGTTCGGATTTTATAATTTTCAAATGTCAACATTACTTTATCAACGAGCATATATTCTCTGTTTTGAAGCTAGTAATAATGATTTCCGTATAAACCACAACAATAAATTCGAGAAATTACCTTCTTTCTACTTAGGTATTATTTGTAGGGAGGAAGTGGCTGCTTAAATCAAATATTTTCCTCTGAACTTTTTCTCAAAGTCAACAATCTGTTCAACAAAACTGTTAATATGTAACAGTTCAGAAAGTAAGTTTCAGGAAGAAAATACATGTCAACATGTTTTTTTTGGTCTGATAAACATATCAACTTTTTAATTGTTGAAGCTGTATCTAATGAAAACTTTTTGTTTAAGTTAGATGTGTGTGTACTATATCGATCTCTTACTTTATTTCTGTCTTTTTTGGTTGCAAATTTATAAATAATATGTAGAAATTTAAAAAAAAAAAAAAAAACGTACAGTACATAATAATATGATTATAATAACAATAAATGATTTTTAATTTTTTTTTCTAATCTATGAGTTATTTCTATATATCACTTCTTTTTAGCTAGAAATGTATTTTAGTAGTGAAAAAGCTTGTATGTTTTACTGCATGTTAAAAGCCAATGTTAACTAAACGGAAATGGCGTAAAGGACATCAAATGTTTAGGATATTCAAATTTTAAGTTTCCTGTCACGTGCTACTTGATGTTTAGAAGGATCTTGTCCTTTAATTCATTTCTTTATTATTTACTTTTTAAACATTGTTTTTTGGGTTTAATATGGAAGCAGGGATTGACAGATATTGAAGTCGAGCCCAGTGTTCCTTTTAATCTACTGACACCTACTACTGTACTTAGTAATGTAACTTTTAATGAAGACTTGAAAGTGAAATTTATCAAACACGAAGAACACCCGGAGTTGCTGCGTCAGTTGGCTCTCGAGATCATCAATAACATTTCTCCTCGGGCCCTGGTTATATACACTGATGGAAGCAAATCTGACTCTGGAAGAACAGGTAGCGGAATTTTTATGAAGACAAGTACAGGAGAATTTAGATATCGTTTTAGAAACCCGGATCACAGATCAGTATTCCGCTCAGAATTAACTGATATAAGCGAAGCTCTGAGCCTAGCTTTTTCAGACTTTAAAGTACCTGATGTTTGGATTCTGACTGATAGTAAGAGCTCAATACAGTATTTGAAAGATTGGCCAAGCATCTTGGACAAATTGGGGCAGGATATAGTTTCTAAACTAGTTGTTTTGGACCAGATCGGATCGGTGTGCTTGCAGTGGATTCCCTCCCATGTGGGCATCTACGGAAATGAAATTGCTGATCTGCTCGATAGGGAAGGTTGCGAACTTCCCAAAGCTTCTTCTTCCAATCTGTTAGCTTCAGAGGTTCAGTCCATGACTTTAGCCAGAGTGAATACCTCTTGGAGGTCGCCACCAATTCATGCATGGTACGCCGCTAAATATCCTGGTATGTCTTTGCAGTGCTCCTGTCCTAGACCTGCTCAAACGGCTTTAGCTAGATTAAGGACTGGCCAAACTAAGAGTTTGACCTTCAATGGAGACGAGAAGACATATACCCTTTGTCATTGTTCGGCCATCGCGTCTCCCTCTCATCTCATCGATTGTATTGGTGCCTCTGTGAGGCAACTGTTGAATGAGGGGAGGACAATTTACGATCTATTGATGCAGCATGATCTACTGGACTTGGTTTAGTATTCTAAATCAAGGGGATAAGCAACAACAAAAACATTGTTTTTGGTTTTCATTAAATTAAGTTAAACTCAATAAATATTATGCAAAAAAAATGTGATTTTTAATTCTTTTTTATTTAGTTAAAAAATTTAATTTATTAATTAATTGTTGAATATAATACTATTAACATCATAAAAAATTAAGAAATTTTTTTTAAAATGCAACAGGTTTTAAGAATTTTAGAATAATTGAGGTGTTTAAGAAGCAAATAAGCTTTAAAATTATAACACAAACTTAAAGAAATCCAACAATTTAAAGGAAAATTAAGGTTGATATATTTTTAGTAACTGATATCATTAAAAAGCCCTTTATTACGGTTCACTAGGATAGGGAATTCAGACAAATTAATCTTGATATGTTACAATTTTAACAAAAAAATTAGTTTTTTTAAAATAGATTTATTTTTAAAAATCTCAATTTATTTACTCAAATTCCTTTTTCAATGAATAAAAATAAACATTTTATCTTAAACACACTATGTTGAAAACTGAATATTCTGTCTGACTAATCCGTATAGGTTAAAATTTTTAAATGTATAATTTTTCAGTCGTATAGAATCTTTTCGAAAGAGATAAGAAACTTTTCTTTTAATTTTAAATTAAATATTTTTACTTGAATCTTATATTTCTGTTAACAATGTTGTTAAAACTTTTTAAAAAATAATAAATCGAAAAATAAACGCAACCGCGTGTCATATAATTTTTGGATCTCAGCATTCACATGTTTGTTTTTCTGGTGAAATCAGGAAATGATTTGGTTGCTACCGCTAGGGAAACGGCATTACATGATTTAAGCGACATTGTTTTTTACATTCTAATTAATGTTTCGAAAACATGAAAAGATTGAAAGATCAAGCAGGGTAGTCATTTTTTTTCCTCCGGATTGTCCACGGATCTTTTGATGGATCACATATCTCTTTGGCTTCTAGCGAGATATACGCACATTGATTCGCTGACAGATTTTAAAAATATAGGTATTATACAAACATTTTAAACTTTTTTTAATCAACACTCTAACTTCAAACTCTCTTTTTACTTTCAACTGTTTTTGTAGATTCAAATACTTTACATTTTTAGTTACAAGTTTTGAAAATCAAAATGAAATGACTTACTTTTCAGTTTTTCTGTGAATAACATTTCAATATTAAAGCATAATGTTGTTAAAAATGATTTATATATAATCATACTTTATTTAAACTAATATTTAGAAGACTGAATAGAGTATTCATTTAATCATTTTTAACAGGATTTTTAAATCAGAAGAAATATATCTGAAAAAATTTATACGTAAAAGCGACTACTTCTCTGTTAGTACAGAAATTCAAATAAACTTTTATATTTTTTGTAAAATCTATATTAATTTGGGTTTTTTATATATTGTTTCATATTTTTTGTTTCTAAAATTATTATATTTTCTGTCCCATTTTAACAATTAGAACAAATTTGCTGCAAGTTATTTAATAATGCAATTAAAAATAATATATATATAATATGTTGCAATATTTTTATGTTATTTATATATCGTTTATTGTTGAAAATTGTATATGTTTATTAATAATATTATTACATGTTGTGTTATTTTTATATAATAATGTTGAAAATTTTATATGTTTATTAATAATATTATTACATGCTGTGTTATTTTTATATAATGCATGAACCTATTTTTTTTTTTTGTATCAAAACTTACAGTAAGAAAAAGGTTAATTTTATTAGAAAAGAATATATATGTATATATATATTCTAAACTTTTTTAGAATTGCACTCATAAGTGCTCAACAAAGCATTGCTTAGGAAAATCTACAATTATCAGAATTTAAATGCTAATTTAATAAACTGTTTTGGAAATGGAAATGAATGCAATTAAATGAAGTTGCTTTTTTTTAGAGTTGTGTAAAGGAATATTTCTACGTATTTTCCATTTAACATTAAATTGTACTTTTATTTAATTATCACTGCCAAAAAATGTTTTTAATTGTTGCATTCACTTTAATTCCCTTGCTAGTTATAAAACGATTTTTAACATTTATCCATCGGTGTTATTTATTATAATTTTAATAGCATAAAATAAATTTTTTGAATTATAAAAGTTCTTTATTAAATAAATAAAACTATTTTAAATTGTCATAGCATTACAATATGGAACGATTTAAATTAAAAATATTCATATTTAAAAATTTATTCCATCATTTATTTTGCTGCTATTTTATCAGAAGATTTTAAAACCTGTCAGTAGTTTTATGGAAAAAAAAAAACCCGTGCGTCAATTTATTTTTGCGAAAACACTTCTGGAAATTTAAAGTCCATTTGAGGTTAATATCTACGCTTGGTTTGTCATCATCATAGTTTGTCATTTGGTTTGTGAAGATCTACGTTTTTGTGTACTTAGTACTAATTAGACCAGTTTAACGTGGATTCCGAACCACTCACAATTCGACATCAGGTCACACACCACCCAATTCGACATCAGGCCAAACATTAGGTCATTTTCTATGATTCTTAGCGAATTCTTAAAATTCCAAAAATGCAAAATCCCCAAATATAATGAAATTTGTTTATTACAGTAAAACATATAGTTAAGTGTATAATACTAAGAATCAGATATAATCGACGAGTTAGTATCAAATATTAAAACAATTGTTAATTCAACGCGATTTCAAACAAAAAATAAAATAAATAATAATTTTAGTATCTTTTTCTAACATTATATTAAAAATATACATAAATCAAACAATTAACTATAAATTAATTTTCTTCTTAAATCTAATTCCATGTTTCTTAATGCAGTAATGCCATGTTGTAATGCTTTAATAATTGTATACAGTCTTGATAAAAATTATTTATATTTCTAAATCAGATGAAATTTTTTTAATAATATTAATAAAAAAATTCCATTTCTTCAATTAGAAATTTTTAATCGATTAAAAGATTTTCAATGTTCTTATGGTTATAAATTCTTTTAAAACCAATACAATTATTATTCGCTCGGTTTTAATCTAAATAGAGCCAGAAGTTGATGTGAAATCCATTTCACATCAACTTCTGGCTCAGTCAATATATTTAAAATTATATATTTATTTAATATATTTAAATTAATTAATTAAAAATATATATAATATCATAAATTATAAATTTATAATATATAATAAAATAAATTAGTAAGTAAAATGTAAAATTTTAATATATTAAAAATATATTAATTATTAAATAAATATATAATTTAATAAATTTGTATTATTAATTTATTATATTTTAAAATATACAAATTATATGTTTGTTTAATAATTTATATATATTTTAATAAATTTATTTAATAATTAATATATATTTTAATATATTTATTTAATAATTTATATATAGTTTAATATATTTATTTAAAATTTAATTAAAAATTTAAATTTAATAAATCATTTGGTTATAATCTGTATCTTCTTACTATATAATTGAAATTATTAAGATAAATTTCATTAAGAAATTATTTGCTTGAAAAAATACTACAATATTTATATTTTCTATCTCACAGTTATCTAAAAATGCATATAATAATAACTATTAAAATCATGAAATAGATTTCATTTCCGAATAACATAAATAAAACAATTTAATGATTTACTTCATTACACTAACTTCTTACTTAAATTATTATTATAATTACTTAATTACTTTTAATTAATAAATGACCTTTATAACATTTAATTTGATGTATGATAATAATTATTATAGTTCTCTTTTTTTCTATAGTACTGTTTTTAATTTCCTTTTAAACTAATTCAATTGAATACATAACTTAATATTAACTCAAATGAATATGTTTTAGTTTGCATAAATAAAATAAAAGCACTGTAAGAACTTTTTGCCAAACTTATTTTAAAACTTTATCCTTTTAATATAATTGAAAATATTTTTAAATAGTTAAAAACTGTTTGTATTCTCATCACCCATAAACGATATATATGTAATTGAAATAACCTGTTTCAAATCAAATACATAACGGAAGTTAGGAAGTAAATGCTTTAGATGCTACAACACTAACTTTGTTTTACATTTCATACTTTCAAAATATTAGGGTAATTAAAATTAAAGCATACATTTAAGAACTTTAGCATGAAAACAAATTGAGTATATTAACTTTTAATATTTTTTAAGAATATAACACATGCATTTAAATAGCAATTTATATGCGTTATTACATTCACACAAATATTGTGAAAGATTACCTTTTAAATAATAAATTAATGCTTTGCCCTAATCTATTTTATTACAACATTCCTTTGCAAATATATTTTTAAAAAGTAAGTAAACATCAAATACATTTACTTTAATTGTAATTTATTTTCAGTTATCTACGAATAATTAATACTGTTTCTTTAAAAAGTTATATTTAAGACATTTTGAATAAAAATCTTCAATTCCATTCTTGTATTTTTTAAATTTAACTTAAAAATAGTTTTAAAAATTTACAGTTTTAGTTAAAAGAGTTTTAAAGTTATAGTTATAATATAAGTTTTCCTTTATAAGTTTTAAAAGTTATAGTTAAATAAGTTTTAAAATAAATAAAGTTTAGTTTATTTAAACTTTATCCACAAAAAACTTAAACACAATCATCAATTTGAGAAAAATAACTGAAGTCAAGTCTTTTCCCTTGTCAATTAACATTAAAGAGAAGATAACATAAATTTCATATTATACTGTTTAACCACATTTATTTTATGATTTAACTAATTAATTATCTGATTCTCAATTGCATCAGTAATAAATTTAAATTTAAATCCTTATAATTATATTATAGCTTTTCACATCTTTCATATTTACTGTAATGTTATTTAAGAGAAGATATCATGAACTGAAATATATTCATAATATACTGTTTAACCACAAATTTTATTTTATCATATAATTAATTAATTAATTATCTCATAAAGTCAAAACATATCACATAAACGATTGCATCAATAATAAATTAAAATTGTAATCATTACAATTCAATTTATAGTTTTTCGCGTCATATTTATTTAACTTAAAATCATTTAAGAGAAGATATCACAAACTGTAATATATTCACATTATACTGTTTAACCACAAATTTTATTTTATCATATAATTAATTAATTAATTATCTCATAAAGTAAGATAATCAAAAACATATCACATAATCGATTGCATCAATAATAAATTAAAATTGTAATCATTACAATTCAATTTATAGTTTTTCACGTCTTTAATATTTTAAAAGCATTTAAATTTTAAATAAAACTTATTGCTAATTATTCGGATTATATTTTTTTTCAATTAAAAAATCCTTATTTACGATTCATATAACTACATTATAAAGAATATCCCACGTATTCATCAAACTGGAAAAAAAAAGTCTGTATCAAATCGGTAATTGGAATATCTAATGTCACAGTGGTTCCACTGCGCAGTTTTCTGTTAAGATAAGATAAGCTAGGGAAAAAAAAAGCCAGTTCGGTAAATAAGGAGTCTAACTTACCCGATAGCATGAGTAGCAAAAACAACGATCCGAGGGAAAGAAATACTTTCATGGGGCGTTTCGTGGCATCGTTGCCGACTGATAGCACTGTTGATGTGGGCATCATCGCAAGTTGACCTTCGAACTTTTCTTGATGTGTATAAAATGGAAACGATGAAGCTTTTGGAATGAAATAAGCAAGGATTTCACATTTCCTTCGGGAGAATTAAATGGAGCTCAGCGAGGATTTTCTTCCTGATATGAATTCCAGGAGAAGACTATTTTGGAAGCTCGTAACAGTACTTAGCTGCTTCCGTCGAGGATTAAATGTTAGTTAAACCTGGGGACTTCTTAGAGCTTTAACTGACGAGTTTAAGTTTCTCTCACTGAATCAAATTGTTATTTTTTTCACTAATATGTTTTTTTTTAAATGTTTGGTATTTTTGAAGAAGAAAATATTTTTGTCTCAGAAATATTTTTTATCGAAATCGACGTTCTTTCTCAGTTTTTAAAATATTAATGCAACTAATGTTTACAAAAACGTAAATGTTTATTCAACCAAAAATGTTTATTCAACGTTCGTATTTTTGTTTTCCTCAATGGGCATAAGAATCAAATGAAAAAATTACCAAAGTACAACATCCTTTAACAAAAATCTTCTTTTGTTAAAAATCGATAAAAATGTAGAAAAAAAAATAAAATAAACCAATCAGTTTTTTTTTTTTGCGAAAGAAACACGCTAGCAAAGGACATAGGGTCTTTAAATCAACTTGGCACCGACTCTATTTCACTCTCTTATATTACTCTCTTTTAACTCAACTTTGTCCCAACTTGGCACCGGGGCGCACGTGTGCGACACTCGTGGGCACTTTCGGAAGTGAGAACGCCGAAGTAGCCCCGCTCGCTTGCTTCCGCTCGGTTGAGTGGTTTCCCACGCAATGAGAGCCCACGTCGGTGCGTGAGTGGGGCGCGCATGGCAGGGGCTTTATCTTATTTCTTCTTCAGCTGAAATATGTTGCAAAAGCATATTTAGGAAGAAATTTCGCAGGCAACTTGATTTGGAGAAAAATGTTTGATATTAACATAGTTTTGATTTGGAAAAAAATTATTTGTTGCTTCTCTTCGCAAAATAATGATATCTTCTAACAGGATCCTGTTGGTGTAAAAAACATTTTTTTTTTTTTTTTATTTGTGTTGTTTAGTTTTTCTTCAAATTAATTTATTGTTATTGACTAGTCTATATGATGACTTAGCATATTGTAAATACAATAAATTGAAAGGCAAAAATACAAATTATATATAATGAGTATTTCAAGCCATGGAGCAGTTGGTGGACAGTCCGCTAGTTTTCGAACTAAAGCAAACGAATTCATTCCGAGAGTTCCGGTGTTCATGCTGAACATGGACGCTAAAAATACCCCAGGGCAGAAATCAATTCCGTTGGGCATAAAATGGAAGGAAAAGGGTACAAAAATTTTCAGATTGCATCTCTATTAAGTGTTTGTTTCAAAATCGCTAAAGTAAAATGTGCAGACTGCGGAGCCCATGTTTTGCACTCTATACAAAGTTAAATCTATTGAATATCTCCCGGCAGGGCTAGCTATCATACAGAAGTTCTCAGCATTTATTATTAAATATCGTGTACTGCATACAACAAATATAACGAATGTTTCTGCACTTAGTTGAAGCATCTTGTTGAAACTACTATAGACTGTGTATAGAAATCGAGGAACAAATTTGAAGATAATTCGATTTAAATTTGGACAAAATGAGTGTACAGCATTTAGGTTCAAAATATTGGTCGTATCAATATCCTAATCTAAATATTAAAATAAATATTTAATTTCTATGAAAAACGTTCAACTTATTATCATTATTAATCATACATATTAATGATAACAATTATTTTAAATCTGATACAGATGATAAAATATAGTTAAAGTAAATTTGTTTTATATGCAATTTTTAAAATTGTGTTAAGAAAAGAATATATAGGACAAAATGACAAAATGTAGCCATGTATAATAATAATGCAAAGTAATTTTTATTCAATTCAATTTATTGTCTATAATAATTATTGAGCTTTATAAAACTAAGGTTTCTTCACACAAAATGTTAATATATAGATTTGAATCTATTTCTTTTTGATGAACAAATAATTAAAAAAAACTTTATTATCAGTGAATGATAACTATACTTTTGACAGTTAAAGTATTTGTGATCACAATTTAAGTATGTATTTACAAAAACGATAAAAAGCACAACATCTTAACAAGGATTGTTATTATAAATTCTCTTAGAAAGACATTGTAATCTGTTTGTTAATTTCGAAAGATAAAATTAAAAAAAAAAATTTCAATGATCCTTATTTATCTTGTTCAGAATAAAAATATGTTCATTTATCTCCTGATTTAGTGTTTGGTAGAAATAAATATATTTGGGATAAAATAAATGTTGTTTCAAATCAAATAATTTAAAAGTTTTTGGAATTTCAGTAATGATGAAATACCATATTTTTAGAATTTCAAAACTCAAAATATTGAACAAAAAAAAATCATTTAAGAGCTCATATTTTTATAAGTGCTATTGTTGGTTATTACAGTTATTAAACAATTGGTCGTCTGTCACAAAAGAAATACAAATAAGACTTTGTCACAAAAATGCTTCCAACAGATTAATAAGAGATCAGCTACTTCAAGAAAACAGTGCAAGGATAGTTGGACTATTAAATACAGCAGGTGCCGCTGCATTTCAGATAAAGCCTTTAAGTATTGCAAATGAATATTGAATAATCGGAAATGATGATTCAATACTTTATGATGAAACTATTGTTAGAGAACCTGTAAAAGCCCTGTGTACCAGGCAACAAAGATTCATCTCATAAAAACATTCTTCTAAAGATGAAGCCGTAATACATCAGGAAAGAATTTACTTCTTCTCTTAAATCAGGGGTGGATAACTCGCGAGCCTCATGCGGAATGCTTTGAATATTTTTAAGGCCCGTGAAATTTATCACACTTTTAAAAATATATTTATTTTAGAATGGCCAAAGTAGTGAAAACCAATGGATTAAAGAAATACATTATTTATGCATCCCTATATTCAAAATTACATCAAATATGAAAAAGAAATAAGTAAACTTACAGCTGTTTTAAAAGCAGATTCAGTAATTTAGAGTTAGACAAATACAGCGAAATCTTTGAAATATATTCATCTCCCATTCATGTTGTAATCGAATCGGCCCCAGAGTATCTCCAAATGGAACTGATTGACATAATACAATATTGTATTAAAAAAATTTTTGAAACATCATAATCAAAAACAGATTTTTATAACACTAACGTCACAAAAGACAAATTTTCCAATTTGAGAAAATTAGCACAAAAACTTTTAGCGCTTTTAGTTCAACTTACACCTGCGAATCGTTGTTTTTTTTTTTTTTTTCCGAAAATGAAATTGACCCAACACAAAAGACACTCAGACATAACGGACGCAACACCCATTACGAAGTGCAAATGCCCAAATTGAGATCCATTTGCAAAAGCTAAGTGAAAGAGCGGAGAAACAAATATTGCACTAGCAAAATAAATATTTTTCAATGATTTCATTTTTTTTTCATTTATATTTATATATTTTTCATATGCCATTTTTTTTATATATATTTCTTTACAATATGAGTTTAATATCTCTTATTATTATATTATCTATGTTTACATGCAAGAATAATAGTAAACACAAAATAATAACTCGTTATGTTTCAATTGCTCACTCCAAAAATTTCTATAGTGGGTATAAATCTAATATGGGGATATAGAATTTTATTTGAGGCCCGCGGAGTTATGATGCTTTTCCAAAGTGGAAAACTCTGGGCTTAAATGCTATATTCGCAAGTAACTTGAAATTTTCATCAACACTGGCCTATATGTGTAAACTGAATTTTTTTTTATAATTATTCTTACTCTGTTGAAGAATTACTTACATCAAAATTATCTCATCGTTTGTGAAAAATGTAAATAGCCGATAGATCCTGAATATAAAAAGTCAATTTATTTCTAAATTTTTATTATAGCCATATGAATGCAAATTTTTTAATATTTATTGTATTTAATATAGTTATTTCTTATAGTTGGTATATAAGTTTTTGATAGATAATTGTATAATTTTTTTCTGTTTCATTGAATTATAATCGACAAAGAATGCATGAAAAGCAATTAAACAAAATTTTTAATTAACCTAATGTATAAAATATGATTCTAAGTCTAAGTCATCCGTCTTATTTTGACCAGCATCGACTATCTTAATGACCTAACTTCTGACCAACTTGGACACCAAATTATAATTTTTCTTAAGGTTTGAAATTGTTGCCAAATTCTATGGACTAAAAAGACTCAAGTTTAACCATCTGTCTTATTTTGACCAGCGTTCTACTCCCTTAATGATCTATCTTCTGACCATCCTGGATACCGAATTCTAATTTTTCTTAAGGTTTGAAATTGTTGCTGAAGTCTATGGACCAAAAAAGACTCAAGTTAATCATCTATCTTAGTTTGACCTGCATCTACTATCTTAATGACCTATCTACTGACCATCCTGGACGCTGAATTCTAATTTTTCTTAAGGTGTGAAATTGTTGCTGAAAGTCTATGGACCAAAAAAGACTCAAGTTTAACCATCTGTCTTATTTTGACCAGCGTCTACTCTCTTAATGACCTATCTTCTGACCAACCTGGATTCTAATTTTTCTTAAGGTTTGAAATTGTTGCTGAAGTCTATGGACCAAAAAAAGACTCAAGTTAATCATCTATCTTAGTTTGACCTGCATCTACTATCTTAATGACCTATCTACTGACCATCCTGGACGCTGAATTCTAATTTTTCTTAAGGTGTGAAATTGTTACTAAAGTCTATGGACCAAAAAGACTCAAGTTTAACCATCTGCTTAGTTTGACCAGCGTCTACTCTCTTAAAGACCTATCTTCTGACCATCCTGGACACCGAATTCTAATTTTTCTTAAGGTTTGAAATTGTTGCTGAAGTCTATGGACCAAAAAAGACTCAAGTTAATCATCTATCTTAGTTTGACCTGCATCTACTATCTTAATGACCTATCTACTGACCATCCTGGACGCTGAATTCTAATTTTCCTTAAGGTGTGAAATTGTTGCTAAAGTCTATGGACCAAAAAAAGACTCAAGTTTAACCATCTGCTTAGTTTGACCAGCGTCTACTCTCTTAATGACCTATCTTCTGACCATCCTGGACACCGAATTCTAATTTTTCTTAAGGTTTGAAATTGTTGCTGAAGTCTATGGACCAAAAAAGACTCAAGTTAATCATCTATCTTAGTTTGACCTGCATCTACTATCTTAATGACCTATCTACTGACCATCCTGGACGCTGAATTCTAATTTTCCTTAAGGTGTGAAATTGTTGCTAAAGTCTATGGACCAAAAAAAGACTCAAGTTTAACCATCTGCTTAGTTTGACCAGCGTCTACTCTCTTAATGACCTATCTTCTGACCATCCTGGATACCGAATTCTAATTTTTCTTAAGGTTTGAAATTGTTGCTGAAGTCTATGGACCAAAAAAGACTCAAGTTAATCATCTATCTTATTCTGACCAGCGTCTACTCTCTTAATGACCCATCTTCTGACCATCCTGGACGCCGAATTTGTTTGAAATTGTTGCTAAAGTCTATGGACCAAAAAAGACTCAAGTTAATGACCTGCTATCTTACTGACCATCCTGGACGCTGAATTCTAATTTTCTTAAGGTGTGAAATTGTTGCTAAAGTCTATGGACCAAAAAAGACTCAAGTTTAACCATCTGCTTAGTTTGACCAGCGTCTACTCTCTTAATGACCTATCTTCTGACCATCCTGGATACCGAATTCTAATTTTTCTTAAGGTTTGAAATTGTTGCTAAAGTCTATGGACCAAAAAAGACTCAAAAGTTAATCATCTATCTTAGTTTGACCAGCATCTACTATCTTAATGACCTATCTACTGACCATCCTGGACGCTGAATTCTAATTTTCTTAAGGTTTGAAATTGTTGCTAAAGTCTATGGACCAAAAAAGACTCAAGTTTAACCATCTGTCATAGTTTGACCACCGTCTACTCTCTTAATGACATTCCATTGCGCTTCACCCAACAAATGATGTATCAAAATCATTGTGTATGGCATTGGTTATTTCAAATTTCTTGCCTCAGTTTCACGCGAGCATTTTTAAAGCTGCTTGAAGATGACGCATTTCAATTACAGCGTCACTGTTTTAAATACTTGAATTTAATTCATTCCTATATTGAATAATTGACGTATACCTGTATAGTAATTTTTCCTTAATGTGTAAAAAACGACATATAAATTTTATTATATGACGTTAATAAACAATAAAAATAGCTCACAAACTGAATTAAAACGAAAAATAATAATTGCCTATAGAAATAACACACTTCTAAAAATAACCTACATTCTTCTTCTTTATTGGCACAACAGCACTAAGGTGCGCGAAGGCTGTCTGCCTCCTGGCAGATTCCGAGACAGGAGTTGTTATTTTTTACGGGGTAGGTTTGTCAGCCCTACACCCAATGCTCTACAATCATGTTAGAACGGGACTTATGGTTTAAATTGGATTCCGAACCACTACCAGCATCCATGTCACTGTCTGGACTTGAAGCCGAAGCCTGTGGCACCGACCGCCAGAGCGCTAGTTACTCAGCCTTCCTACATTATTATGTTCATTAAATTTCTGTTGCCATTACATTTTTAAAATTGAAATTAAAATAACTGTCTATTAAATTATATGAAGATAATAAACAGTAAAAGTAGCTCACAAATCGAATTAATACAAAAAATAACAAAAAAATAACACACTGCTTATAAAAAATAAATAACACATTTCTAAAAATATTCTACGTTCTTCTTCTTCATTAGCTCAACAGTCTCATAGTGGGCCAAAGCCGTCTGCATACTGGCAGATTTCTAGATAGCAATTATTATATATAATATATATATATATTTAATTTGCAGGTTAGCATTATCAGCCCTACGCCCAATGCTCTACAGTCATATTAGACCAGCATCTACAGTTCAAAGAGGATTCCGAACCACTACAAATATCCCTGTCAACTACGGGACTCGAACCAGAAACCTGTAACACCGAGGGCCAGAGTGCAAGTCACCCTGCCATCAGGCCCCCAATAATAATATATGTATGTTAAATCCGCTCAGGCATGATGTATATATAACACGTTGGTTTCAGCACTGGGGGTGGTCAGTTCGAAATACGACAAGCGCTGACGATCTGAAGACCTCATGTGTATGACGGGAACGTGCACGATAAATCAATTGACAGGATAGTCTTAATATGATTAGAGTGCAAGCTACAAGGGTTTCGCTTCAAATTATAGCATTAATATGGCATGTTACTCGTGATACAAAGATAACGCTGACGAATTACCTCAGATAAAAGAATCCGGTATTTAAACTTATTAATATATATATATATGTTACTTTATCCAAGACAACAATTTGATAGAAAAGACAGGAACATATTCAACTCATACCAAAAAAAAAAATAATAATAATAATAATTAATAATAGCGTTAGTCACGCGGCCATCAGGCCCAATCGACATGATGTTCTTTAAATTTCTGTTGCCATTTACACTTTCATAATTTAAATTAAAACAAATTATAATACATTCTCTATAAGGGGGATTGATGGCCGAGTGGTTAGCGCTCGGTACTATAGGTTTCGGGTTCGAGTGCCGGCGGTGGCACGGATGTTTGTAGTGGTTCGGAATCATTTCAAACCGTAGGTGCTGGTCTAATAGGATCGTAGAGCACTGTGGGGAAGTGTTACTCTCGTCCGTAGTTTATCTTCAAGCTACACGTCCCATCCCGGGTAATGGTAAATAAGTAACAGTGGTGTATCCCTTGGTTATGGCATAAACTTAAATAATTAACTGTCTCTGTATTTCCAGCTACATTTAGAACAATAATAACAACAACATGCGACTTCTACTTACAAACAAATGAACGCATATTAAGTCATTTGTTAGAATAAAAACTTTTCGTTTTGTGTAGTAATAAGAAAAGCAACATAATACGAATTTTTCAATTGATGGGTTTCCAGATATAACTATGGAAAGTGTTCTTTCTAATTTTAAGGTCATAGCGGTGATGTAATGTAGCAGCTCTCCCCGGCTTCCTGGGTAACGATGAATTTACAAGATATGCATTTATAAGATGGCCAATGGCCTCTGGCCTTTGGTACCACAGGCTACAGGTTCGAATCCTGACAGCAGCATGGATGTTTGTGCGTGTTTCGAATTCACTTTAAACTGTAGGTCCCCGTCTAATTAGTCAAAGTGTGCAAAAAATGACAGTAGAGCGACAAGCGAAACCAATCATATAAACTCTTTGGACAATGATAACTCAAAACCTTTTATCTAAATTTTATACAAATTGAAACGTTCCTTTTTCTTTTTATGTATGATCTGTACTGAGAATTTTAAATAATGTTTAAATTTCTTTGAATAAAATTGATTGATTGAAGTAATCAATTTTAATAGGGATTTTGTTGATCTCATTTCACAAAATTAGAACTTGTCAAATTCCATGAATTCCTTAAAAGTGTTAGTATAAATTCTTAATATATAAAACCCATACGAACACATAAATATTATTATTGTAAAATCTGTCTTTGTTAAATGAAAAACATTTTTAAGATATACTTGCTTTTAACATTTTCACACAAGAAACAGCTTTCATAACATGTTTTGCAGCAGTTTTCAAAACAACGATAAATGAAATTCTTAATCAAGATATTTACAAATGTTTTTTAAAAAAGTCATCATTCATATATGCTATTTAAATGTTTATTTTGGTCACCACTGGATAACTAAAGACTATTATAAAGGGAGTAGATTTAGACACTAAACAAACAGTTTAAATTCATGAACATCGTGCTTCCAAATTATGCTTCTGACAGGTTTCTCGACATTGGAAACTCTAAATCGAGACATTTCTAACCTCCGATGATTAAAATTTTTATAATGAGTTAGTTTATTCTACCATTCATTTTTGTATCATCTTGTATCTCTCATCATTCATCAGATCTTTGCTATAAACCTGTTATATTGAATATTTCAGAGAACGAAAACCTACAAAATATTGACGAGTAATTGACGGTGCCTTTTAATTAATCGAGTTTGAACAATTACATACATATTTCAAGATATTTCCATAGCTATATTAATAATAAAAACCTGTATTACTGATATGTAGATACAATTTTCACAGACAAAGCAGAATCACAGCAGACAAAGCAAGGCAGGAAAGCATTCAACGAAAGACAGATCAATTAAAGTTGAACAATTACGTACATATTTCAAGAAATTTCCATAGTAATATTATTAATAAAAACCTGCATTACTATCAGTAAAAAATTTTGATCACCAGTATATGTAAGTAAAAATATTGTATAAATGTATGTAGATACAGTTTTCAATGATAAAGCAAGATCACAGCAGGCTAAGAGGAAGAAGGCAGGAAAGCATTCAACGAAAGACAGACCAATTAAAGTTCAGCAATTACCTATATAATTCAAGAAATTTTCAAAAATTTCATTTAAAAAATGTATCACAAATATAGTGTTCAAATGTTAGAGACATAATGATAAAAGGTAGAAAGGTGTTCGGCAGACGAAGATGAACAAGGTATGGAAGCATTCAACAGAAAGACAGATAATGTTTCGAATACCATTTTTCCGCCGAAATTTTTGTCCCGAAATGCGAAAGTAGCAGATGCTTCATCGCCTTTTGCGTGATCCTCATATTCACGAATGTAGAACCTCATTTGTTCCTTGCCTAAGCGGAGACAGACTATCTCGGAACACAGGAAAAAAACAGAAGACAGCCAAGAACAAAAGAAGCGGCGTTTCGTTAGCAGTGAGAAAAGAAGTATTCGTTATCAAGTTATTTTCACTTTGTGGGTATCAAGAAGGGTAGAACGGAACAGAAAAAAAAAATCCCGGCAGAATTGGAGTGTCTCTAAAACATAATGAAAGAAAAAAAAATTCCATTAACATGTTCCTCTTAAGATTAAAGAAACGAGCAAAAAAAAAGAGTGCACGTTTTTGGCATTTTAGGAGCTTACAATTGCTAGTAAGTGACTTTCATTTCGTTTCCAGTTTTAACTCTTATGAGTTATTAAAGATGTATCACTTAAACTCATTTCGTGTGGCTAATTTTGTTAATTTAACCTTGAAAACGACTCGGAATGTTTTTTTTTTTTTTTTTTTTTTTAATAATTGTGTAAGTAGATAAAATATGACTGCATTTGTACGAAGCGAAGCAAAATGATTCAATTTTTTTTTATTAAAACATGTGTTCATTTATCTAACATTTAATTTATGACTTTTTAAGAAAAAAACATTTTATAACCATTTAACCTATTTTATGTTAATTATAATAAATATCGTTATTACACAAATTTGAATTAAATATGTATTACCTTAAAAATTAATAGGCCTATTAGCTCATACTTGTCTTAATAGGCCTTACTCGTACTTGTCTTACCTCGTCTGTCCGGACCTTGACCCTACTTGACAACATAGAGGGAGATGTCTGCCTACTGTATTGGATGACAAGGGATCTCATGACATGAGGAAACGTTTTCTTCTCCTTTTAGATTTTTATGTATCTTTAGTTTTCAGTGTTTTACTTGCGTAATTTTTAAATGTATTTAATGTTTTGATATTGTCAAGTTTTAATTATAATGATGACGGTTTTATGTGTTCTTAATATTTTGGTAGTGTGTAATTCTGATTTAAATGTTGCATTATTCTTTGGCGAATGTGATGTAAATGGATTGAGTTCAAATTTTGCATTCTAAACAACAACAATTTATTGTAAGATTAGTTCGCAAAATAATAAAATTTAATAGATAAATCATTAGTTTATCGCGTTTACTTATTTTAAGATTTTTTTAACTCGTATGTATATTGTGTATGTATGTATATATATATATATATATATATATATTATATATATATATATATCTTAACTAACTATCATATTTCTTTTTTTTTTTTTCTTTCAATTGTAAAATTTTTCTAAAAAAAACCCTATTCCTACATGTTTAAAATATAAATAAAAAAATTGGGTAACTGCAAATGTTTTATGAATATAATCTATTGACCGATTCGTAGCCATATGTTAACACACACTGCTAGCAGGCAGTCGGTCATGGGTTCTTAAATATTTAAAAATATTTAAAAAAATAGTGCGTTTAAATAATACGTATAGTCTGTTCTTAAGATCATATACAGTATATTTTAAAAAGAAAATGTCATGTTCTTATTCTGAACACTACTAATCAGTTTTTCCCATTATTTTTGTCCTTCTTAATTTTTCCTTTACTCACAGTTACATAAACAGTAATATAGTAATTAGTTAAAGCCTTTAAATTTCCTTTAAATATTTCATTAACAGCATAGTGTCTAGCGTAGAATTGCATTGACTTATTAAAAAATAAAACATGAATATGCATTTAGAGGAAATTACGTTTAACGCACTGAGATTGAATATCCTTTCTGATAAATACCGTTTTTATTTTTGTCCTTCTTAATTATTCCCTTATTCACAGTTAGATAAAAAAGTAATATAGCAATTACTTACCATTTCTTGAAAAATTACTTGAAATTTCCTTTAAATTGTTCATTAACAAAATATTGTCGACCATAGAATTGAATTGACATATTAAAAAAACATACATACTAGTATGCATTTAAAAGGTAATTATGTTTACAGACAGTGAGCTTGAATATCCTTTCTAATGAATACCGTTTTTTGTTTATGTCCTCCTCAATTATTCCCTTACTCACAGTTACATAAAAAGTAATACAGTAATGAGTTAAAGCCTAAAAATGTCCTTTAAATTGTTCATCAATAAAATATTTTTGATCGTAATTATGAATTGACATAATATTAAAAAAACATGAATATGCATTAAATTACGTTTAAGCGCACTGAGATTAAATATACTTTCTGATGAATACCGTTTTTTTATTCGTTTTCTATTGAAGAGCTTTATTTTCACTCGTCTTCTTGAAATTATCAAAATATCTGATCAAATTTAATTTGACTCGAAGTTCCCTGTTCTCTATCCTATATTATAAATGAATATTTGTCCTTATTTAAATCATATAAAGGATTATGAACTCATTTATGTACCTCGGACGCAATTGCGATACATAATTTTCGATTCAAATAGGCATTCATAACCTTCTTTTTAAAATATGCTTCAAGGAAATTGAATTCTTGAAGGGTTTTATTCTGATATGAACCTTTTGCTCACGCAGAACACTAGTTAAGATATTTTGGAAAATAATATTTTGTCAGTTATTAAAAATCATTTTTTAACATTTTCTTTTGAATATATATTTCTGTTTTATTGATTCCATTAAGTCAGTTCAATTGAAACGCATTTTTTTTAATATTTCACTGTAAGAATGTTCAGTTGGACGTTGAAGTATTAATCTGTGAAATGTGAGTAAGTTAAAAGTCTGAGTTAAATAAACTATCGAAAGAAGGTGAACTGAAATTGCTGAGATTTTCTTTTTTATAATCTTATCGTCATCATCTGGGATCCTTTGCTAGAAGAAGAACAGAAACGAATTTTTTACGAATGAATAATAATCGAATTGAATACAGGTGCATTCCATCAAAAAAGGGAGACAAAAAGAAAGTAACAAAGGTTTTAACTATATATTGTTATGTAAATTCTAATTTGAAATTCTGACAAAATCCACTGTTGTACTGATGTTTCCTACTAAGGAATTGTTTTGTATCATGCTTCGATAAAATTCTTAAAAACAAAAACAAAATATTTTTCATAACTAATGTCATTTATTTCTGGCTCTCGATGCCACAGGTTTCGGAGTCCCGATTGTGCCATGGATGTTTGCAGTGGTTAGGAATCCACTTTAAACCGTAGGTCCCGGTCTCATATGACTGTAGAGAGTTGGACTGCCATCCCTACTCCCTTATCCTAAAGAAAACATCTATCTCGAAATCTGCCTGTAGGTAGACGGACTTGGCCCACCATGTAGTTGTTGCGCCAATTATGATGATGAATCAAAGTAAATTTCCGATCCCATTGATTTCGCCCCATTATTTAACTTTTTTATTTGATGGTAATGCTTATTGACCACCCAGTGCCTCACCAAACAACCTGAATGTCGATGAGAAATGTGTGAAGCCAGCCAATGGATTTGAACCTGGATCCACTTATGGCACTAGCTGTATGTGTTATCGCTGGGCCATGATGCAGGAAGACATATACCTTGAAATCTAAAATACCAATGGGAATTGAATTTGAAATTGCATTTAAAATGAGTTCCATCGGTATATTGGCAGATAAAACATGAATATTAACATTCACAGTACATAAGAAGGTCAGTATAATTAATTATGAACCTGGGGCCTAATAGCAGAGTGGCTAGCGGTCTGGCGCTCGGTAACATAGGCTTCGGGTGCGAGACCCGGCGGTGCAATGGATGTTTGCAGTTTTTCGGAATCCGCTTTAAACCGTAGGTCCCGCTCTAATAGGATCTTAGAGAGTTGTGGGGATAGTGTTACTCGCACCCATAGCCTGCCTTCAAGCTACACATGCACCCTGTGTATTGATAAATGAGTAACAGCGGTGCAGTCCTTGCTTATGGCATAACGATAACTGCCTCTGTTTTGCCAAACTGCATTAGAGAAAAATAACTAATCATGAATCATTCCCTTAAAACATGCATGAAAATTAAGAAAGCTAAAAATAAAAAATGACAAATCGCAAGAGTACATTATTCCAGAATAATTAATAATTCAAGCTTTAAACTTGGTATGAAAGTAAAAATTTTGGATTTTTATTTATTTTTTTACTTCTGTCATATTCACCATAAATACATTCATTTATCAACCAAAATTTAATTTAAAACAGTTCACCAATTTTTTAAAAATGCATTTAAATAATGGATTTTTACTCAGTTTGAAATTACCTAGATTAAAAAATTCACTTATCAAAATTTTTATATTATTATTATTATTATTATTTACTTAATTAATCCATATATTTTTATGGGTTGTCAATATTATTAATTTTAATATAAGATATTGCATTGATATACAGAATGATTCTGAATGAATGATTCCACTATGCACTCGAAAGAATCTTCTTTGGATGCATAGCTCTTCAAAACCGTTCAACAGAATAGATAGATTACAAACTGCACCTAAGTCACTGTATTTGGGCTTGACATTATCACACTGGATCAACTGATTTATCATGGATAAACTATCTAAATTTAAAACAATATTTTCAGGTCTTATTATTTTTGAACAGAACCACTAGTCAACAAAAGAAATTTGAAATGAAGATATTTGAAGAATGGGTAAACGGTACGGCATCAAAAAAAGTTCCAAAGTGTATTAATAGATGACTCTGTAAGCGGCCTAAAGAAAGTGAATTCGGCTGCCAGTGATATTTTGAATAGAAATGTCAACGCATTCGGCATGAGTCGCACATTAAACCAATTGTAGTGTTCAATGTGTTTGATGGTTTCGGTGTTTTGACGGATAGAATGACTTATGGGAAAAATCGGTGGAACATTTTTGGAACTTTTTGGATGCCGTACCGTTTCCCCTTTCTTCAAGTATCTTCAGTTTAAATGTGAACTCATTGTAGCGAGTGATTCTTTTTTTACAGCATTTTGAAAGTGGGGCTTTAATTATAATCACCCTGTATTTTAATCGATAATTATTTCATCGAAATTATTATTAATTTAATTCTTATATTTTTAATAACTTTAAAATAAATAAATTTTATTTTAAACAATCACAATTTACTATATTTATTTAAACATTTATCACAAAAAATAAATATGTCATTTTGCTAAAAAAAAATTTTCTCAAAACAATTTCTTACTTAAAGAAAAAATGTATTATAACAATATTTTTATGACTTGAAACGAACTGATGAATAGCTCATTGAGTTTCTGAAGTAACAGAACGGCTTAACTCAAATATCAAGCGATACCGAAACGAATCAATTCAAGTCTATGCTGAAAATAGGTGCTCTAATCTGCGGACTGGAAAGTCCTTCCTTTCGCCTAGAAGTGGAACGGAAAGAGCGTGAACCACCGATTGCTACGCTTTAATTAGATTTGCTTAGAATTTAATTTCTCTCAATTATAATTTCAAAATTAAGAGGCATTTAACATCAAATATCTTAATAATATTTATATATATATTTCTTCTGTACGTGTGTTTGTCACTGAACTTCTCCTAAACGGCTGGACCGATTTGGATGAAATTTCTTGTGTGTTTTTGAGTGGGTCTCTAGATGTGTTAGATTCACAATTGGTCCCTGTAGGTGGTACTGCAGTCAATATTACTTATATATATATATAATTCTTCTGTACATGTGTTTGTCACTGAACTTCTTAAACGGCAGGACCGATTTTGATGAAATTTCTTGAGTGTGTTTGATTGGGTCCCTGGAGAGTTTAGATTCACAGTTGGACCTGGTAGGTAGTGCTGCAATCGATATAAATCTGTACGTGTGCTTGTCACTGAATTCCTCCTAAACCGGCAGGACCGATTTTGATGAAATTTCTTGCGTGTGTCTGAGAATTTCGTTTTGTACATATATTTACTAAGCAATCTATGTGCTGTTTCTATTGTTTAAGTATAGTACGTTATAGAAGTTGACTGAATATAAAGTTAAGCGTCAATATCATTAATATTGCTCCATTGGAAATAAAATAGAAAATGGAAATGACGATGAGGGATTTTACACTGCTGAGATACTACTCTGCCTCAGATTTCATTGGATATATGAGTTACTTCAATTCATGCACAGGCGATCAAATTGTTGAAAAATGACTTGGGTCGAAAACAATCTTTTTTTTTTTTTTTATTTCAATTTGAAGCTCTTGGAATTTTTACTTCTTATAATATGTATTTTTTGCAATTTTGTACTTTATTTTTTAATTAACTAATATAAGTATTTATTATACTTAGATTTAATATTTATTTTGCTTAATTGTTCTAAATATCAATAAAATATTCAAGTAATAAAATATTAATAAAAAATATATTCAAGTAATAAAAAAAATATTCAATAAAAAATACAATATGTTTCCTTGAAAAAACTCAAGTATGAAATGCATTGGATCACTTCGCAATTTTTTTTTTTCCTTATATATTTCCCTATATATATATTATATATCCCCTATATATATATATCCTTATATATATATTCCTCTATGTTTATCCCATATAATAATATATATCTCGCTTATTTTATATAGTTCAACTAATTAATGATGCATATATTAATTTTCTCAGGGGATAAAATAACAATCAGTATGTTATATCACTGGACATTTGCACATACGAGTATGTTTCTGGACATCAGTTTTTAATTAATGAAAAACATTCAAGATGTACGCTTGAATTTCAAAAAGGAATTAAATATCGATGGCGTTGTTATTGGCTGATAAATTTTTAGTTAAGAGGATTATTTTGGATTTGAATGGCATTATTAAATTAGCAAGAATTAATTTAATATGCTACTGCAAAGATTCTCAAACTTTTTGCATTTTTTGCACATTTAAGAACTTACGTAAAGAATTGCAAATTTAATTCCAATTATACCATTAATTATCAGAAAACATTCCAAATTTAATTATAATTATAGGCGCATTATACACATTCTAATAAAAAGCATCCGCTCTTGATGTCCAACAGTAAAACAGTACAAATGGTCAATTCCACAGACAAATACTTATAGCTGTCGGGGTAGGATAGTAGTATAGGCAACAATGGAATTTTTTTAATACTGAAAATTACATCTTGTCTATCGGAAGAAGGCCAACTGGTTAGTGCTCTGGCCTTTGGTGTTACAGACTTCAGATTCGAATCCTGGCGGTGGCATGGATGTTTATGAGGGGTTCGGAATCCACGTTAAGTTGTAGGTCCTCGTCTAATTAGCCTAAAGTGTGCACAAAATGACCGTAAGTGCGACAAACCAAACCAAACCTGTCTCGAAAAGCTTTTTTTGGTACATTATTACTGTTTGGCGATATTTTATGTTGAGATAGAGGGAAAAAACGCACTCAGAAATTAATTGATAATTGTTTGTAATCGAAGTTATCTTTGAATGGCAAAATTAACAAGAAAAAGAGTAAACATATTTAATTTTATATCTGGTCACATATTTCTCTGGAATACCACAGGGAACACGCTGATATCTTCTAAAACGTATCAATGCGCCATCGCGCTCTCTTTAAGAATCATTGCTCTACAGCAAAAAAACAATTTTATTTCCAAATTTAAAGATAAATAAATAAAATTTTCATTAAGATATAAATTTTGCTATTTAATACACAGTCCAGTCATATTAAAGTGACCACCTACTTTCGACGTCAACGTGAAATAACCAATCACAAAAGGCAGGTCGCAGCACATTGCAGTGGAGTGTATATAAAGAATGTCCTAGGGCATCGGAAAGCATTTCAATCGTTGGCGTAATGCAGAAACGTAGCGATTTATCCGACGTCAAAGGTCATTTTTATTGGCTTTTTGGGCAAAGGGTCGAAGCCTTTCGGAAATGGCTAATTTTGTGAACTGTTCGAGTGCCGCCGTGGTAAAAGTATACCGTGAATGGCAAAATGGCACTATCCGAAATCAGCGGCGGGGCACATGTGGTGCACCACGGGCTATAGATGACAGGCGAGGGCGAACGAAGGCTACGGAGATGCGTTCGGGCGAATGAAAGAGCATTATGGTTTAGCAATGTTTTCTTGGCATTCACTGGATGCATTCGTCATTGTGGAAGGCACGATGGATCAGCACAAGTACGCATCTGTCCTTGCGGACCTTGTCCCCTACATGCGAATTATTTTTCTTCAGAATGATGGCATCTACCAGTAGGACAGTGCGAGGTGCCATACAGCTCGCAGTGTATGTGCGTGGTGTCGAAGAGCACCAGGAGGAGTTTACTGTACTCCCTGGCCTGCAAACTCACCGGATTTAAAACCAATCGAAAATCTGTGGGACCACCTCGATCTGGTTGTTCGCTCCATGGATCCCCAACCGCGTAATCCAGCGCAGATGGCCACGGCATTGGAGTCGGTATGGCTCAACATCCCAGTGAACTCCTTCAGAAACCTAATTGACTCTCTTCCTGCACGTCTCGCAGCATTCCGCTCTGCCAAAGGTGGTTATTCTGTCTTTTGACAGGTGGTCACATTAATGATTGGACTGTTTATATATAACACGATATTTAACTTTATATAACTTTTTCGAAATTATTAATTGGAATTTTAAGAAAACAGACAACTTTTAACAGATATTAACACATTAAAAACCCTTTATGCTTAGTTTATTAATGTGTTAATATTTGTTAAAAATAAATCTGAAAATTAAACACACATTTCTGGCTCTAGAAATAATTAAATATAGAATTTTTCTGATAGGGGAATAGTAAGACCTTTTAAGTCAAAAAATGCATTTTATAGCTAAATTTCGAAAAGAGTATTTTTAAATATTTTCGAATTCCTGCAAATTTCTGAATTTCTTAGCATCACCGGAGGTGCTTTTTTTTTTTTATAGTCAGGCATTTTGATCTGATGTCATTCGCCGCATTAAACAAAATACAATATTCTCTTTGATCCTTACGGAAGAACATTCTGACCTACAGATATATCGTGTAAACCCTGCCGGATATCCGAACACATTATGAGAATTTTTAGATTAACTTCGCTTGTTGGTTTCGAACCAAGATTTCAAAAGCCTAAGCGTAATCCTACACGCTGCGGTATCCTCCCTGTATCACATGACATTTTTATTTATGTGGAACTATTATTATCATTAAACTCGTTTCATCATCATTCAGCTTTTCATTATCTTTATCATTCGGTTTATAATATCTGTGTTTCTGGTACTAATTCTCAATAAGATCAACTTGGTATGCAATAAAAACACTTGTACAACTTGTAATGAAACTACAAATACACAAAACTTTGACCATACTTGTCCTCAGTGTTTAGGCCCCTTGATGTGCCCAGGCTTCAGGTTTGAATCCCTGGTGGTGGCGTAGATGTTTGTTAGTAGTTTGGAATTCACGTAAAACTACAGGACCCGGTCTAATTAGCCTCAAGTGTGCACAAAATGACCGTGTTTAATTAATATTACTTTGAAAGTACATAATAAAACTGAAATTAAGGCATTTATATTTGGTTATTTTGGCATTAAATAATTTATTATTTAGACATAAAAAATATTTATTATTTTGGCATCAAATTTTATTATTTTTGATGGTTTTATTTTGGCATCAAAAAATACAGAAAATAATCAGATCTTTAACGAAGTTTCAATATGAGCTCTCTTGCCATGCACCACACATGATAACTACAATCTATGTTAGAGTACTCTGTATGGTAGGGCAGAATTGTCTGATTATAGATACAAATACTCATTTGGCAGGGCCTGATGGTGGAGTGGCTATCACTCTGGTAGTCGGTACCACAGGTTTCGAGTTCGAGTCCCTGCGTGCCATGGATATTTTTTGTGATTCGGAATCCATTTTAAATCATAAGTCTCGATCTGAAATGATCGTAGAGCGTCGTGGGGGTAGTGTGATTCACGTCCTTAACCTATCTTCAAGCTACACGTTCCGCCTGGGTAGTGCTCAATGAGTAACAGTAGTGCAGCCCTTTCTTATGGCACAGTCTGATAGCTACACTAGATAAGCAACATTTTGGCGAATACTTCGTGGATACTCGTGACTAGTAGGATTTGTATAATCGTTTGTTATATATTGGGAATGATGAACGGAACTGATGTTCGGAATCAGATTAAACTGTAGGTCCCGGTCTAATCAGCTTAAAGTTTGATTAAGCTTAAAGCTTAACTTTTCTCTCGAGCTTCCTTTTTCCCTATTTAAGTTTTCAACACCAAAAGGTTTACCTCTTACTAAGTCCCAGATTATTCCTCAAAACAGTTTTCGAAGCCTCGCGATGTTACAGAAGAAAATCCACGCGATCAAGTTTCACTTCATCAAATGCGCGGCCCACTTTCCTCAAATTGTTGTATGAACTCAGTTTGTTCAGCGATCTAAATCGATTTAAACCGTTTTGCCTCTTACCTGGAAGATCGTCAGCTTTTAAAAGTTTGAAAAATTCACCAACAAAGGATTCGGCTTAAATTCACCGAATGAAGATCATTTTGCGAAGGTGTTGAGAGCTTTAAATAATTAAAATAAGGAAAAATCTGATCTAGTCAGCCATCCATATCTTCTTATATCAACATATGCTCAGTAGCTTTTAAAGTCACTGAAAATCACATAAAATATAAACAGTTTTTATTAAAAGGGCATAACCATAGCATTAAATATTATATGCTATAATATATAATTTTAAAAATTAGGACTATCCTACGTAAGTTTAGCATTAAAGTTAGCTAATTTAAAATGAACAACAAATACTAAATATGTATTTCTATATCGTCTTACTGGATCATTATTTTTAATTTTTTTAACGTCTTATAAAGTGTAATTATCCTCAAAAAATGTTATACATCAATAATCCTAATGCACCAGCATTTGTAGTCGTAAAAAGCTAATGCTTAAATTTTTTTCTCAAAAACGCCAACATTCAATAATTATTTGAAATAAAAACCCTGAAAATTAATTGATTAAACCTTTTTTTCGCTTTGCTACGTTGCTACTTTGCCATCGGACGCTTGTATATATATCTAACCTGTAATATATACGCCTATATACATTTGTAGAGGTAAAGAGCTAATGCCAAGCTTTATACAGCGTATAGTATAGTGTGAACGAAGCAGGCACAGTACTCTGATAAGCTTTAATACGTGAAAACATGTTTGTGAACCGATTTGCAGGTGGGGGGGGGAGGAGGAGAGTTGCATAATTTCTCATCTGCCAAACATTTCCCCGACGGAACACGTAGTGAAATAAAATTTTGCAACAGAAAAGGACAATTTTGTATCATTCAATTTTCCCGCAACCTATGAATCGCCTAATAAAAAAAAAATTCTTTTGCTCTTTATCTTTTAATATCGCAACTTAAAAGAAAGTGTTAGGATTCCGTTTGTGTTTCTACTGATAATAATACCAAAATCAAAATCAAAGCCATTCACAACAGAAATAATCGTTTCGCCAACAAAAAGGTTATTCGTACTGATACTAATTTACCCATGCCAGATCCTATCAACAAGCGAATCATTTGGCATCCCATTCCAATAAATCTCCGATCAGCAGTTTCCTCCCTTTGATCTTCCAAGCTAATTCTCTCTCATCTTAATAAGCCTTCTATTTTCAGTGAATTGCATAATACTATACGCAATGCTCCCAATACATTCCCAGCTACACTAATTAGCATACTTCTCAATGTCTTCAACAACCACTACGAAATTTTAGTAGGGTTTGGCTCACCGGCATTATCGCAAAGCAGTTGTTCACTGCATAAATCGTTCCAATACTTAAGCCAAGCAAAGATAGCACTTCGATTACGGCCTAGCGACCAATTGTCTTAACTTGTTTTTTAAGCAAAATTTTTGAACAAATAGCATTTAAGAGAAACATTCATTTTTGAGTTCCCGATAAATTCAATCAGGCTTCATTCCTTTTAAGATTTGCATGTAATTTTGGTCACTCCTTCATCACAAGATCATTGAAACTAAAAAGGCAAGAAATATTTCATTTTTATGAAATTAGAACATTAGAAATTATGATTAACAATTAAAATTTAATTAGAACATATCATTATGACATTAAATTAGAACATATTATGAAATTAGAAAATTAGAACCTATGATTTCATTTAGAAAAACAGATTAATAGACAAAATCCTATAGTTTTGAATTACGGACACCGCAGTAGGGAGGATTTTTACTTTCACCACTAACAGGATTTTTTTTTCTAAAATGAAGAAACTGTTTTGATGAAAATATTTTCCACTCGCGGAGTATAGCACTCAGTGCTTTTTTCCACCATTTGCATGAGTAATATTTTTGACATTTCCACTCGTACCTAATGCTTAATACTACTGTGCCCAAAAGACCAATTATTTTTTTCAAAGACTCTTTATTTATTCTTTCAAATTTATTTCATTGCCTTCGAAGCAATCGCCTCCGGACACAATGCACTTATGCCAACTTTTTTTCTAATCCACAGTGCATGCTAAAAAGTCATCGACAGGGATGGCCTTCAAAGCGCGAGGCGATTCACGTTGCATCTCTTCAATCGACTCAAAACAGTGTCCCCGGAGTGGTCGTTTGAGTTTAGGGAATAGCCAGAAGTCGAACGGTCAGTGAATACGGTTGTTGTAGAACGATATGGGTTTCATATTTGGCGAAAAAGTCACGAAGAATCAATGCAGTTTGATCTGGCGCATTCAGAGTTTTCGGTACCAATCGATATTTGACGCGTTTGAGGCCCAAAATGGAATTCCCCGATACTTCTGAAATTCCAACATCATCAGCAAGGTCTCTAACTGAAAATCGACGGTTTGCAAGCACCAGATCTTTAATTTGTTGGACGTGAGCTTCGTTGGTTAAGGTTAATGGTCGACCAGAGGTCTCTTCGCCTTCGACGCGTTCTCTACCTTCTTTGAACTGTTTATACCACTTCAAAATTTCTTTCCGATATAAGAATGTTCACCGAATGCCTTCTGCAACATTCCATACGTTTCCGCAAACAAAATTGAATGCAAGTTTTTTGTTCAAATCATTCAGACATTTCAAAAATCGCCGGAATCAGTTTTTGCGTCTCACAAAACCAAGCATAATTCAAACACTAATGAATATATTTTGACGTGAAATTTCACACAGATGTCAAGGATAGTGCCAGCAACCTGAAAAAGAAAAAAATTAAATTCCTTAAGCTCCGATAATTTTAAATGGAACATTGGTCTTACTTTTTGGACACAGTAGTAAATTCAGACAATATTATCTTATATGATAAAAAGTCAAAAACGATATTAACTTTAGTCTTCTCTATTTTTTTTAATTAAATAAAAATGCCAATTCGACACTTTCAAATTTAGAGCATCAATGTAGCATGGAAATAACACATGCGCCTTCTTGGCATAACTTTACCTTGAAACAATACATCCTATACCACGGGTGGCCAACCCAAATGATGTTGTGGGCCGCATATAAAATTATATATCCCCCTATTAGATTTAGACCCACTATAGACACTTTTTTAGTGGAAATCTGAAACATAATGAGCTATTATTTTTGTGTTTGCTAGTATTCTGACATGATATAGATAATATAATAATAAGATATACTAAACTCACATTGTAAAGAAATATATAACACTAAAAATATATAAACGAAAATAAAAAATAAATATAAACGAAATTAAAAAAATAAATATAAGCGAAATTAAAAATAAAATCCTTAAAAAAAGTATTTATTTTACTAGTATGATATTTGTTTCTCCTCTCTTTCACTTAGCTTTTGCAAATCGATCACAATTTGGGTATTTGCACATCGTAATGGGTGTTACGTCCGTTATGTTTGAGTGTGTTTTGTGTTGGGTCAATTTCCTTTTACAAAAAAAAAACGATTCGCAGGTGTAAGTTGAATCAAATCACTAACAGCTTAAAATAAGAGTCTGGTTTACTCTATTATCAATAATCAGCTGTGCGTATCTAGGGATGGTCACTGAGGCCACTTAAAGTGAATTTTAGAAACTGTTATATTAAATGGTCCAAGATGCGCGCGCATCTTGAGTTCGCAGAATATAATTTAATTATTCTGCGAACTCATAACTGTAAACTCATATAAATAAAACAGGCAATATTTGTCCTATATTCGCAAGAATATTATTTTATAATCATAGTTCATTTTTCTCATCTTTTCGACAGTTCATTTTTGAATATATAGAGGAACACATAATGTATTTTTTTGATACATTGTTTCTCACTCCTTTGGCCATTATAAAATAAATATATTTTGTAAACGTGTGACAAATCTCACGGGCCGAAAAAATGTCCATGGCTGGCCGCGGGTTTGACACCCCCTATGCTATACCTTTAAAAAAGAAAGCCATAAAGAAGATAAATGACAGCAAATCAACAGCAGCCAATTCCTGATGTTATCAATCCTGCCGCCTCATTCAAATAGAAAATTCCACTAAAGGAGTTATTTTCTTTAAGTCCTTTAGTCATAGTGATCTCGAAATTTTAAACAATGTATACCATCTAGCTATACTCCACAACACCACATCGCTGTACCTAGAGCTGAGTTGCCCCTTTACAGTTTGGGAATGATGGGGTGAAATTGGATGGATGCATGATAGGGGACAACTCTCTACGATCCTATTAGACTGGGTCCTACTGTTTAAAGGGGATTCGAACCACTACAAACATCCATGGCACCGCTGGGACTCGAACCCTCTGGAACCCAACACCAGAGCGCTAGACACTCGGAGATCAAGGAGCATTAGGGTGGAGGTTCCGTTCTCTCTTACAAAAGCCCGGAGAAACAGATATGTTTTTCGCTTTTTTTTCATTACTACATCCTCCTCTGGTTACCATCCATCATCGAGACATTCTTTTTCATTTTATCTCTGAAATAAAAGGCTGCCTTTACGTTGTGTCTCCTGATCGCGGTTTTAAAAGCTTTTCCTCTTCCAAAGATTTTTCTATTTCCCTGATGCGAGTTATTTTATTAGAGGCCAAAATCCTTCAGTCCAAGCATTACCAAATTACGATGAGTATCCTTTTCGGTTTAACATACTTAGTGTAGTATTTATTGTATTTAGTATTACATATAATTTTCTTGTTATGTTCTATAACATTCTAATATCTATTTAGTAGGTACTAAACGTACGTCTGAATATCAGTTTTATCATTTCTGTAGAATTCTTATTAGGTTTTGTTCTATATTTATACTGTTCATTGTACAATCGTGTTCATCATTTTTCAGTTACTGAAACACCAAAAGAAAATACTGGAATTTTTATTTCATTTATGTTTTCTTATACACTGACGCCAATCTTGATACTCCTACTAGCCCCTCGGTTTCCTTCATCCCAACTCTATTTGGCTTACTGTTGCAGAACAATTCGCAACTACCATGTGGGCTTCGTAGGCTAGCAAAAAAAAATTTTTTTTTGTATAGAATTTGATTTTATTATTCAATATATTTGCCTTCGAGGGCGATACAACGATTATAGCGGTCATACAATTTTTCGATACCATTTTTATAGTACGATATGTCTTTAGCCTCAAAATAGGCTTCAGTTTCAGTTACCTCTTCATCGGAGCAAAATTTATGTCCAGCGAGCATCCTTTTGAGGTCCGAGAACAGGAAAAAGTCGCTGGGGGCCAGATCTGGAGAATACGGTGGATGCGGAAGCAATTCGAAGTCCAATTCATGCAATTTTGCCATCGTTTTCATTGATTTGTGACACGGTGCATTGTCTCGATGAAACAGCACTTTCTTCTTCTTCAAATAAGGCCGTTTTTTCCACGATTTCGTCTTTCAAACGCTACGTAATAGTCGCTGCATATGGTTTTTCCCTTTTTAAGATAGTCAATGAATATTATACCATGCGTATCCCAAAATATTGATGCCATAACCTTGCCAGCCGACTTTTGAGTTTTCCACGCTTTGGAGTCGGTTCATCACGTGCAGTCCACTCGGTTGACTGTCGATTGGACTCCGGTGTAAAATGATGGAGCCATGTTTCATCCATTGTCACATATAGACGCAAAAATTCGGGTTTATTACGATTGAACAGCTCCAAACACTGCTTAGAATCATCAATTCATTGTTGCTTTTGGTCGATTATGAGCTCGGGCGGCACCCACTTTGAACAGAGCTAGGATGCAGAAGGGGGAGTTTGTAATGTTTAATGTTTTACGTAAACGTTTAATTTTCTTTCAAAAATGATTAACAAGAATTAAATCACCTAATCAAATGCCAATATATGATGTGGTTTCCGTGTGATTATAAAATATTTTTTATAGGCCTTGCATTCCATTTAAATGTTCAGCAATATGATATTGAGTTAATCACTTTAAAAAACGTATCAATTTTTAATAATTTTTTTACTGAGAAAGTTTGTAATTTCATTTTCATACAATGAAGCCGTTTCGCATTTATTGTTATGTTAAAAAACTATTTATTATTTGAACAAAAAGGATTTTGAATTAAATAAAAAAGCCTGTGTTTTAAAAATGTTATTAATTTTTGTTATATCTAAATTTATATAATGCTTTATACTGTAACTATGACGTTTTACTAAAAACGTCGATTGTCAAGACATTTTATATAAACGTCGATTGAAAAATAATCGTTCTTCAAGTGAATGCAATTAAGTTCGGAGCATTATATGGTTATAAAAGTAGTTATAAAAGTATTATAAAAATAGTTATAGAAAATAGTTATAAAAGGGTTTCAAAGATTTATTTAGTCAGTAAATTAATATGTCGTTGAAGACTAACATGCCGGAATATTAAAGAAGCATCGATTGGGAAATGCTGGATCAAAGTAGAATACAGTACTGTAAACACTAGGGCGACATTAAAGCTAATTAATTTAAAACAGTTTTATCTTCACAACAAAGTATTGTACTTTAGTGATGCATCAAATTATTGCAAAAGATATAATTGCATACAGGTACTCGAGAGGAAAAAATACTTCAACATAGGAAAGATGTGCGGTGGAAATGCTTTCGACTGTGCTTAAGTGAAATGGGAATCTGCTTATCAATTTAAAATGGAATCTGAAACACATTCTATTTAAACACTAACTAAATTATTTCGAATTCAATTTAAACATCATTTTATTTCTTTCACGGATGATCTCGCATCCAATTAAGTGAGGAATGCACAAACCTGGGTTTTGAAAACATTTTCTTTTCTGTTGTTTGACGTTTCGCCACTCGACGCCTTGGTGTGAACGATGATTTAGTGCGTCTTCTTCATGCAATCCTTATTTTTATAACTCATTTTCAGTGTTCTTTTGAATCCAACTATGATTTTTTCAAATCAAAACATACCAGGGGGCTGAAAAGTTCGTAAACTAGCATAGAAAAATTCTTTTTTTTTTTTTCATAGAATTTGAATTTACACTCAAGAGCCAAAACATTATGACCATCTCTACATTTTGCAATGAGCTAGCCTGGATGACGTGGAAGGCACGTGATCAGGTGGAAGTGGTATTTAACTGCTGCTGGAGTGTCTGAAGAATCATTCTTTCACTTACTTCTGTGTATGATGGGAAAGGCTGCGGATCTAAGCGACTTTGATAGAGGGAGATTGTAATGGCTCGAAGGCTCGGAACAAGTATTTCCGAAACTGCAAGACTCGTGGGTTATTCGCGATCTACAGTTGTTAGTACTTATGCAAAGTGGATGAATGAGGGTGAAACCAGCAGTAGACGACATTTTGTTGGACGTCCACACGCTATCAAAGAAAAAAGGTCGTCGGAGACTGTCTCGCATGGTGAAGCAAAACCGGAGACAGACAGTGGCTCAGCTGACAGCCCAATACAATTCAGGACAAAGTAGAATAGTATCGGAGCCCACTGCTCTGCGGACACTGTTGGATATGGGGCTACGCAGCAAACGTCCTACTCGTGGGCCTTTGTTGACCAAGCGTCATCGCCAACTGCGCCTGCGCTGGGCCCGGGAACATCGTGACTGGTCCATGGATCAGTGGGAGAGAGTTGCCTGGTCAGTTGAATCACGGTTTGTCATTCATCACGGCGATGGCCGTGTCAGGATACGCTTCTTCCAGGCGAACAGTTGCTCCCTCAATGTACAGTAGGTCGTACACAGGCCGATGGTGGCGGTCATATGCTTTGGGGGACGTTCTCTTGGGCGTCTCTGGGACCCGTGGTTGTGTTAGAGCAGACCATGAATGCTACAGGATATCTGAACATCATTGCGGACCAGTTGCACCCTTACATGGTCTCTGTTTTCCAGCTGGAAATGGAATGTTCCAACAGAACAACGTCACAAGGCTAAAATTGTGTTGGAGTGGTTCCAGGAAAATGATGCTGAATTCCAGTTAATGTCCTAACCGCCTAACTCACCGGATCGCAATCCGATAGAACACATTTGGGATGTCCTGGGACGGCAGCTCATAGTTCAAAGACCACCAATTCGCAATATCTCGGATTTGCGTGACCGTTGCTTAAACATCTGTCTCCGGCTATCTACCAAGGACTTGTGGCATCCATGCCAAGGCGGGTTGAAGCTGTGTTGTGCGCCAAAGGTGGGCCAACTCCTTATTGACAGGGGATCATAATGTTTTGGCTCTTGAGTGTATTATTCAATATAGTTGCCTTCGAGGCTGACTGTCGATTGGACTCCGGTGTGAAATGATGGAGCCATGTTTCATCCATTCACATATCGACTCAAAATTCGGGTTTATTACGATTTAACAGCTCCAAACACTGCTTAGAATCATCAATTCGTTGTTGTTTTTAGTCGATTGTGAGCTCGCGCGGCACCCACTTTGAAAGAGCTTTCGCATATCCAAATATTCATTCACGATATGTCCAACACGTTCCTTTGATATTTTTAGGATCTCAGCTATCACAATCAATTTCAATTTACAATTATCAAAAATTATTTTGTGGACTTTTTTTGATGTTTTCGTCGGTAACAGCCTCTTTGGAGCGTGCATCGTCCTAGGTGCTCATTTTGCCTCGTTTAAATTTAGCAAACCATTTCTCTACGGTTAATTTTCCTGGTGCAAAGTCCGAATAATGTTTATCAAGCCAAGAATTGGCTTCAATAGTATTTTTTTTCGCCAAAAAGCAATGCTTTTTTAACACACAAATTTCCTTTTTATCCATTTTTCAAACTAATTAAAGTTGCTTCCCTAACAATGCTTTAACTCGCATACTAATAGTGCAACAGCTGTCAAATTTATACACGTGCCTTTTGAAGGTTAGGGCTAACTAAATATTATATTGATTTAATACTAGTAGCGCCATCTATGTGTCAGCCTATGAATGTTTCAGCCCACCTCTTAAACAATCCACAATTCCCTTTCTAATCATCTGGAACTCTCGTTCGGAAACTCTTTATATTCTTGCACCATCATGGTGTGTATGCACATCTTCACTCACATCATTCCCAAACTTTAAAGGGGCAATGATTTAGTGTGAAGTAGTAATAATAGAGCCCCAGTAAAAATTAGCATTATAGAAGGATTAGATTAAAATAAGTGTAAATAATTTTGAATAAATATAAATAAGTTATGAATAAATTGTTCAAAATGAGAGTGTCATAACATTGCGCGTTGATTTATTGCAAGAAAAAAATAAAAAAAGGTATTTTGAAAAATGCCTTTAATCGGAACAAATAGCCTTTAAAACAAATAGCCATTAATCGGAACAAATATCTTTAATGTATAAAAAAATTGTCACATTGTAAGGAAATAGCTAAATAAAACTTACAGGCATAATTTTCAGTAATATATCTTTGTCACTGATCATTTGGATATTATGCCTTTAGTTTTATTCATGCACTCTTTCAGTATACATCAATGATCGAGTGAGGCATATAAATATGAGAAAGCTAATGAATTATAGAAGTATAAAGCAGGACATAATGTACAACTAGTCGCAATTGCGAACCTTCATGTACTTCTTCAACGTCGGTGAATAATAGTGCGAAGTTTAAGTATAGGTCTATTAGAAAGCGAATGAAGTACAGATATAAAAAAAAAAGCAGGGTGTAGTGTGCAAATGACCGGAAATACAGATCCTCAATTATTCTTTCAGTGCCTCTCAAGGATTGTGGTTTGGTTTGTTTCTCAACGGTCATTTTGTGCACACTTTGGCCTAACTAGACCCGGACCTGCAGTTTAATTTGGATTCCAAACCACTCACAAACAGCCATGCCATAGCCAGTATTCGAATCTGCAGTACTAAAGGCCAGAGTGGTAGCCAATTGCCTATCAGGCCGCCTGATTGATCGTGAATGTAGGATTATTAGAGAACCAAACATCATCTGTTAATTGAAAACAATTAAATAGAAGTCATTACGCCTCGTCGATATCATGGAACCTCCTACGACCTCAACATAAATCGAGGGAAGAAATATTTTCTTGCTGCCTTTACGGGCATGAAACGACAATAACATTACGGGGCACGATGACGAACAACATAAGGAATAGGAAAAGGCGATATGAATATCTGGAGTTGGAGCCTTAAATGTGGCGATATCAAACAAAGATAGGCTTTGACAGACCATTCAGCTGGATGTGTGGTATTTTGATGCTTCACAAATACTAGCTTTTTGAAGCTCATGGGGCTATGTTGGTCTGAAACTTTAATGACTCATCAACAATATCTGTCATATACACTTCATTTCTGATAATTGCTTCTTGGGTTGCAGTTTTCATGAGTGTATATACATTAATAAATAAATTTCAGAGAAAAAAATAAATCTATGGCATTCTTGAGCTGATATTATATACTCATGTTCGTTGTAGAAATAAGCATGCATTTTTATTTTTCGAAATATTATTGATGTGCAAATAACATCCGTTTTGCTCTCCCTGAATTCCTGACGTACAATGAAAAGATTCAGTTAATAAACTAACATCTATTAATTCAGAATTCCGCATTTTCTCCCAACAACTACTTTTATCTTTTCTGTCTAAACATTTCTGTTTATAAACTCTCTCCGGTTCTTCATTTCTCCCGCTCTGCAAGATACTAAACAAAACACATTTAGTGATTTGTTTTTGATTTCATCCACTGCCATTACTACTTCCCTAATAGCTTCCGCACCCTTCGGACATAATGCGTTTCTCCCTCCCATCCTTCCCGGAACCGGACCCCAAAACTTAAATTGTTTTTAAATATTAATAAAAACTCATGACTGTTCATTTTTCTGCAGAATCTACTTTGCCTTCGACTCTATTTCGTATTAGCTTCCAGGCTTGCTACACAAAGCCGATAAGATTGTAAAAGCATGTGAAAAAAATTACTGAGATAAAATTCAGAAATTTTGCAATGGAGGACGGATCCAGTTTCGGGAAAGACCGGTTTTTCGTCGCTGTGAATTCCACTTCGGGAAGGCTTCGGACTTTCGTCGCTCTGTGCTTCTGCTGTTCTATCCTTTTTTTTCGGTGACCTCTGCTTCTTCTTTGTGTATTCGAGTAATATTTCAAATTTTCACTTTTATGTGCTTCCAACATTTGTTCCTGTGCACCTTTTCATATTATGAGCCTGCTTAATGAACTATCTTCCAGATTTTTTTGTTCCTGTTGTTCTTTTATATTGTTCTTCAGGAATTTGTATTCTGACTATATTTCTACACTCTTGGGTTGTGTCCGTCTGCATATAATATATATATATATATATATATATATATATATATATATTACTAGCAGAACCCGGCATACGTTGTGCTGCCAAAAAATTGCATTATAGCAAACTGCAAAAAACTGCAAAATTACATATCGCGAATATATTCTCCATGTTCCAATATATGTGCGTACTCATTTTCATGGAAATCGTTTGAATAGTATATGAAATGAAATGGTGCAGCACCCTCTGGTGATAAGTAACAATAAAGTGGATGGCACGAACCCATTTTCCATACTCAAATACGTATTATTACCCATTTTAATAGCGATTGGTTGAACGGTATAGAAGTGGATAGACTGCAGCACCCTCTGACATACAACAAAGGGGATAGCATAAAGGCATTCTCTGTGTTTTGTCAATCACACAAAAAATGTAATCAAAATCAGTCAAGCCGTTTAGGAGGAGTTCAGTGACAAACACACATGCAGAAGAACCCAATTACAACGCCACCTAGTGGGTCCTATTGTGAATCTAAATCAACCAGAGACCCACTCAAACACACATAAAAATCTCATCAAAATCGGTCCAGCCGTTTAGGAGGAGTTCAGTGGCAAATTTACGTACAGAAGAATTTTATATATAAATCATATTTGTAAGAACATATTTGCTCAATAAATATATTTCAATACACAAAACAAAATATTTACTTTGAAAATCATTAGTGCATAAATAAATTTAATGTAAAAAGTCGCAAACAAGATTATAACACTTGATGCTTTAATTTAAATAAATTAACTTGTAATCTTTCTATTTATCAATATCGAAAATACTTATACAGAAGGTACTTAAAAAAATCCTTACTTAAAATGCTATGCAACAGTATCGTTCTATTTACCTTCGATACAAAAACATCTGCTGTTTCATTAAGAAATAACTCCCGGTGTGAATTTTTATAGACTAACTTGAAATGCTTGGATCTCATCGAATCAATCGCAATTGTTCAAGCAAGTGTTAAGTTAAACAAGCTACTAATTTTGTTGAAATGTCCATTAGTAGATGGTAGGGAAATTTTTAATTCCTTCTACCTAATTTTCACGTTGCTACTAGATCCATGATCTGGATGTTTTATAGTGAAAGAAGATAAATATATCAGATTTTCATTTCAAATGTCATTTCAAGCAGCATTATTTTTCGTTGATAACAGATACATAAAATCAGAAATATTTTCAAACTTATGCCTTAGAGATATTGTTTTGCTGTTACTATAGCAGCATATTAATTGATAAGAGTTTAAATATATAGAAAATTTTCAAATAATAAATAAAATTGATTGTTTTAAATCCATACAAGATAAAATTTTCCTGTAAGGAATTTAAGTAAATATTTTTCGTGAGAATTATTCAGTGAATCGTTCAAATCTAGTAATGATTGTGTCTTCCGTGAAATTATAAAATGATGAAATAAAACTGTTTATAAGTATAAATACATTTTCTTATGCTGTCTATAAAAGATATTCGATTCAGAAATTGAGCCAGGTGGATCAAAAATTATCTCCTTAATTATTTTGGATTTTCAATGCATCAGTTACGAAACATTAACGAACAATTTAGAAAATTTCTGTTAGCAGCAAAAGCTTTTTTCATAAGGCATAAAAATACTATTTCTCCGAGTTTAATATATCTTTGAACTTATCTTTATTGTAATTTGTCCAACTTGTTAATCTGTCCAACTTGTTAACTTGTTTAATCTATCTTTGAACTAATATTATAATTTGTCCAACTCATAGACCAGTAGCCCAGCCAATGGTCAGAAAGACCAATGTCTTGCAGACATCTGGCGTCGCAGTCATCTTACATGTCGAAGATGATCGAAGATGATTGTGGCAGTTTTATAGGCAAAATTTAGGCAGGCTAGTATGAGTTTTCTGGATTTTCTTTCATCCAATACGCAAATACACCGAAGTGACAAAAGTCATGGGATAGCAATATGCAAATTTTCAGATGGCAGTAGCATCGCGTAGAACAGGTATAAATGCGCAGTGCTTTCGAGCTTTTCATTTCTGATCAAGTTATTCATGTGAAAAGGTTTTGACGTGATGATGACCGCACGATGGGAATTAACAGACTTTGAACGCGGAATGTTAGTTGGAGCTAGACGCATGGGTCATGCCATTTCGGAAATCGTTAGGGAATTCAACATTCTCAGATCCACTGTGTCAAGAGTGTGCCGAGAGTATGAAATTTCAGGCATAACATCCCACCATGGACTGCGCAGTGGTCGACCGCCTGCACTAACGACCGAGACCGGCGACGTCTGTCGTAAATTCTAACAGACAAGCAACATCGTCAAATAACCGCAGAAATCAATGTGGGACGCCTTGTCAAGAACTGTGCGGAGAAATTTGGCTTTCTTGGGCTATTCCAGCAGAAGACCGACTCGAGTGCCTTTACTGACAGAACGACATCGCTTGCAGCGACTCTCGTGGGCACGTGAACATATCGGTTAGTCTCTAGATGAATGGAAAACCGTGGCCTGGTTCGATGAGTCACGATTTCAGTTGGTAAGAGCTGATGGTAAGGTTCGAGTGTGGCGCAGACACCACGAAGCCATGGACCCGAACTGTCAGAAGGCACTGTTCAAGCTGGTGGTGGCTCCGTAATGGTGTGGGCTGTTTTTTCATGGCATGGACTTGGTCCTCTGGTGCGACTGGACCGAACATTGACTGGAAATGCTTATGTTCAGCTACTTGGAGATCACTTGCAGCCATTCATGGACTTCATGTACCCAAACAACGATGGGATTTTTATGGATGTACAATGCGCCATGCCACTGGGCCACAACTGCTCGCGATTGGTTTGAAGAACATTCTGGACAATTCCAACGAATGATCTGGCCACCTAGATCGCCCGACATGAATCCCATCGAGCATTTATGGGACATCATCGAGAGGCCTGTTCGTGCCCAAAAATCCTGCACCATCAACGCTTTCACAATTATGGACGTCTATCGAGACAGCATGGCTCAATATTCCTGCAGAAGACTTCCAACGACTTGTTGAGTCCATGCCACGTCGAGTTGCTGCACTTCGCCGGGCGAAAGGAGGGACGACACGATATTAAGAGGTATCCCATGACTTTTGTCACTTCAGTGTATGGTGACATTACAGTAAAACTCCTCCCGGAAGACATTATGTACTTCCGGAAAAGCCATGATCTGGATACCAGCCTTGCAAAAACAGTTCTGAGATGGGTTGGTGAAACGATTGTGTGTCTCCTTGCAGTTAGTTCCAAATCATTTGTGGTACTTGTGGTTCTAGGTCTCCCTAAGCTGTATCTTCTAGAATCTGGTTGTTGTTGCCGTGTCCCTCATGAAAGGAAGGAGGAGGGGTGCAGCTTCTGTTCTGATGGATCACCATCTAGAAGCTGGTGTTGTTCTTGAAAAACACTCCAAAATCAATAAAGAACAGAAGATGTCAGATACAGCCATTTGGCTGCATAGGATCCGACTCTGGTCCCCTTCGGATCTCGATTTCGTTAATTCTTTAGATATCATCTAATTTAGATATCAGCTAATTCTTATCTAAAACGGTTGACTCGAAATACACTCAGTTTCTGCTTGAAGAAATTGCTCACATTTCTGAAGGCTGTTTTGGGCAACTTATCTAATGTTAAAAGACAACATCTCCGCTAATTCAGCTGCAGCATATATATACTGTGCACTTCTTATGAATATCTACTTATTTCGGCCAGCGTATTACTTCGAATATAATGTTGTTCTAATGTAGCTAACAATACAGAGACAGCTAAACTTTATGCCATAAGCAAGGGCTGAATCGCTGTTACTCATTCAACACTACTCAGGGGGCACGTTTAGCTTGAAGATAGGCTACGGACGCAAGTAACACTATCCCCACAACACTCTACGATCCTATTAGAACGGGAACCACGGTTTAATGGGGGATTCCGAACCACTACAAATATCCATCCAACCTCCGGGAGTCGCACCCGAAAAATCTGTGGTACCGAGCGCCAGAGCGCTAGCCACTCGGCCATCCACTTCGAATATAATATATAGGTGGAAATACATATGCACACATATACATATATATATATATAAGAAGAAAGATTATAAAATTATTATGGCATTGATTTAATAAATGCTTAAATATTTTATACATGTAATAGCCAAAATCAAAATTGTTAGTACTACATATTTTCTTTAGTTCCAGAACATATGTAAATTTGTTTATTGATATATATAAATGATATACTAAATATATATACTATATATATATATACTAAATGTATATTTATTGATATTAAGCAAACGCAAAAAAAATTGCGCATTTTAATGCAGTATCAAACAAATGAATTATAATTCTTATAGATGCAATGATAGATAGGAGAATAATTTGTATTCATTTAATTCGTCAGGCAGGTTTCATTTGTACATCGACTTTTACAAGTATTTAAACGATTTTGCGTTGTTTCGCGTAACAATGCTTTCAAATATTGATTTGGCGGCATTTTTGCACAAAATGAGAAAAAGATTTCAGAAATAAATCTGGCGACCGTGTAAAATTTTGAAACCATAAAAAATATGGAAATTAAAAATGGATGATTGTATTGCTTATGAGAATTTCTTCATTATAGTTTTTTGTTAAAGATAACGCATATGCTGAGACAGTACGTTATCAAAATGGAAAACTGCACACAACTATCTGAGAATGCTTCCATCGATAAATGTAAAATAATCTATTCATTAGTATAGTTTATCATAAATAGTCTATTTATTATTATAGTTATTATTAGTCTGGGGTTTTTTTTTTGTCATAATTACATTTCCTATTCTTTCCTGTTCAAAATATATACAAAATATTACAAAAATAATATTATAGCATGCATACCCTTTGAATCGCACTTCTAGAAGCACAGAAAACGGAGGCGCAGCAGATAGCATTTTCTAGTTTCTAATGCTGTTTAAATCTTTATTCACATTAACTCGGAATAATATAACATTTAAAATTAAAGTGTTATTTAATTTAAATCAATAAAACTACAAATAGAGATATAGAACAGAATAATGTTCTGCAATTCTATCTCAATCACTCATATCACATCTCTACGCGCCTCACTCGTGGATCATTGGCAACGCATGCCGCTGGTGAGTCAATTCACTGGTGGCTTTGTTGTAAGCATTATTAAACGAGGAGATTCGATGCCGTTTGTGATGCTCAGCATCGTTAGTCGAACAACCTGGGGGAATTATTCGGGTTTTCTCCCATACGATACTCAAATGCGGGGGATAGTTCCCCCTGGAAGTCCTCTTGGAAGGACTTGTTCTCTTTCTTAAGTGTCACGGAGCCAAATCAGACTTCTATCTACGGGTGCTCCATCGCATTTCCATCCTTACATGAGAACACACGGGTTCTTGAACTTGGTCTAGTTGTTGAATGAGAAAAAAAAAAAAATATCTTTATGCGACCGGGCAACCATTTTTGCAAACAAATCGATCTGGAATGTTTTAAATTTTTATCATGTGAAAAAAATTAAATAAATTTAAATCAAAAAGTAAATAAATACTAGCAATCCAGCCATCAGAAAATAAGACATTGCATAAATTCTTTAAGGAAAAGATTTCATCGAAAATATATTTCACATTACTAAGAACAATCTAATCAAATACAAAGGTATTAATTCCTTGTTTCGATACCTTGAGGCTTTTTAATTTGCTACTTGTGTTTTATACTGAAAATGTGACATAAAAATCAACTCTTGGTTTTATATTTATTTTCGTTGTACAATTTTTATTATGCCCTTTGTTGAAGGATGTAAATTCTTTATTATCTGTGAAATTTGACGTTTATATTAAAGTTTAAGACATGGAAAGAAAATAATTTAGCTAACATTTAAATTCAATTTTATTTTACTTATAAATTTTTAATTAATATTATTATTAAATCTAAGTAAGTACACCAAACAGATTCCGCATCACAAGAAAGACTAATTTTGAGGGTTGCAAAATTTAAAAATGAAGTTAATATTTTTAATAAATTAATTTTCACAATTAAAAAAAATTTAATTTTTGATCTTTTATTGAACAATTCTTTTTATTTCTTATTTTTCACCAAAATTTAATTTTTTAAAGTGTGATGTATCAGTAGACATGTTTAACTGAATTCTACAATGCTCTACAATTTCTACAATACTCTATGATGTTCTACAATGTTCTGCTATTATACAATGCTCTACTATTATACAATGCTCTACTATTCTGCAATGCTCTACAATGTTCTACAATGCTCTATAGCGCTTTGCAATGTTCTACTGTTTGGTATAAAATTTACCATGCAAAATTTTATTATATCCTTCGAAATGCATATCACGAAATAAAATCTCCAGGGTTAGCATATTTTCCTCTTTCAATAGAGAGTTTTTGCATAACGTTTTTTTTTATCATCCGATATTTTTCTTCCTAGTACGCATGCTCATAGGAAACATTATACCTATTGCGCATGCATATCTGTAATATTGCACTACTGAGCTATTCCTATGAGCATGCGCGCTGGGAAGAAAAAATATCGGGCGATAAATAACGTTATGCAGAAACCCTCTAATTTATTTCGCATATCCTTTGCTTCAACAAAAAGATGAACTGTTTTATTTCAATATCAATATTCTCTTCCAGCAAAAAAAAAAAAAAAAAATTTCATAAAACAATATAACGTATAGTATCTCTATTTGCTTAACAAGAAAAAAAAAAAAAACGTATCTCAATATATTTCTTTTTTTACCAACTCGTTTTTTACTTTCAAAGGTCAAAAAACAAAACTAAATCCTATCTGTGCAACCCGATAAGATTTGAACCTAAAGTCATAAAAATTGGAAGCTGGAGCTGTTCAATCATAATAAGCCCGAATTTTTGAACGATATGTGACGATGGATGAAACATGGCTCCATCATTTCACACCGGAGTCCAATCGACATTCAGCCTAGTGAACTGCACGTGATGAACGCTAAAAGTGCTATAACTTCACTAAAAATGCTATAACTCACATACTAATAGTGCAACAGCTGTCAAATATATACACGTGTCACAAATTTATACACAAAATAGTAGAGAGTTTTTGCATAACGTTTTTTATCGTCCGATATTTTTTTCTTCCTACCTCGCATGCTCATAGAAATAGCTCAGTAGTGCAGTATTACAGATATGCATGCGCAATAGGTACAATGTTTCCTATGAGCATGCGCGCTAGGAAGAAAAATATCGGACGATAAAAAAACGTTATGCAAAAACTCTAATATTCATGTTAAAACTCAGTAATAACCACATTGTCATAAACAACAGCTGAAGCAACACATTTTTTTTACTTTGACCAAATTATACGAGTATCAATCGCTTCATCATTAAAAAAATTAGCTTAACACCAACTACAAAATTGTTATAATTACTGTTATAACTTTAAGCAACAATGCTTCATAAAAAGTTCTTCATAATTTGCAGTGCTTACAATAGATCAGACATGAAAAAACTTTTTTCTCCTTTAGGTTAATTTAAAAACCCAATCCAAAATTGAACACTAAAAGAACACAGGACGTACCGTTTTTTTGTAAAAGTCAACTTCATCATATACACGTACGCATGGAAATTTTTAAAGAAACATCAAACTTCCAAACAATTTGAGTAAATGAAAGATACTTACGATTTCTTAAGGTTGTTATCAATACCTTTCGGACATAGTAATTAAAAATAATCCAATCAAGGAAGTAGAGATTTTCCAGAAGGCGTTAGAAGAAGGTTGTTCGGTGGTTATTTACATTGTGATTATCTTCCCCTTGTGGTGTTTTGTCTTCATTTGCTTTGCGCTTAGTAAAATGATGAGTAGTGGTTCATTTTTTTAACATTCCTGATATGTTATATTTTTAGTCAATTATTTTTATTACGAAACAACAAAGGAGCATAATAAGATTTGTAAGCATTTTGCACTTCGCGTATTTCGAGATAAAGACTGAAGCACTAATAAAAATTTGGAACGCCAAATGAGGTATGCTATGTTTTCTTTGAAGATTTGAGGAAATACTGCAGTTAATGCATTCAAGAATAATCCAAGACAATGTTGTTGTTGAGCGAGCCAGGAGCACAATAGTGGGAGTTGCTATAGCAAAAGACAGTCGAAAAACGTAGATTTAATCACATGGAAAATAATATTTCAGGTAATTATATTTTGTGCCAAAAAAATAAACATTCCAGTTTAAAAATAATACTTTCATTACTATACACAAAAAAAAAAGGGGAAATCAAAAGAAATCTCAAAATCTTAAAATGGTTTTCAGTATAATTGCAAAAATATACCTTGTTTGTCTCAAACAAAATTGAATGAAAGTGAATTTGTTAGCTCTGACATCAAAAATTTGATGGAACATCATATATTTCACATTAAAAAGAACTTAAAAGAAGAAGATGATTGAACTTCATTTTTAAATGAAGAGTTGTTTTTAAGATGTTTGGAAACCAAAGACTTTTAATTACAGAAACAAGAGAAAATTAGAAGAATTCTGGTGTAATATGAATCTGAAGAATCATTTTCTATATTCATACTTTTATTTTCCTGAAAAAGCTTGGATCAATGAGTAATAATCTGATAATAGGAATAATGAATAATAATATGATCATATTATTAATAATAATAATATTGAGTGACAATATGATCAATGAAGAATAATGTGAACATCTGCACAGAAATATTAAAAATGGTAAAATGATGCTAAGGATATTCCGATGCAAATATTATGGGAACTTATTGCTTCTTCATACATCGAGAAATTCCGAAAACATTGAATGTCAAAGGCATACACTTAAATATTTCATATTAAATTTTTTTTAAAAATTCAAACCTTTGAATTATTGTTAGGAAGGGCAATAAATTCCTCAATTTTCATTATCCTATTAAAAAATTAAATCAAAAATGTAAAGTATATTTTCATTTTCATTTCAATTTAATGGTCTGGATTTTAGAGTTATAAGTCTCAAAAATTAATAGAGTTTATAGATGAATTGTTATCGGAGAACCGCAATTCAATGATTTGAATTAGCATCCCAAAAGATAAAAAAAAAATCCTAAATTATGAAAAAAAGTCTTAAAAAAGGTTTTTAGCTCATTGTTAATATTAATTTTTTGTAGCCTAAAAAAGTTATTAATTAATAAAAACTGAATATTTAGATGCGATATCCAAATTAAAGTTAAGTTGAAAGTATAGCAATTCAATATTTTATTACATAATGCTCAGAATTTTAAAGAGTTCCCACAAAACCCCTGACAATTATCCAACGTATAAGAATTTCATATATTAAAATTCATATGTTAAAAATTAATAGCAATGCACCAAAAAGAAGAAAATAAAGAATTTGATGAGTGATGTTTATTAAATGTATTTTATAATATTTAATAAACATGCCATTATTTAGCCTTAACTTTGTAGTAAAAAAATCTCAAATATTGATGGTTCAACTGTTTTTACTTATCAATTGTTTTCTTTGTTTTGCAATATGTCTAAATATATTTGGTAACACATATGTAGTAATATAAACAATCTTTCCTCCTTTAATTTTTTTATTCAGAAGTAATTACTTAGTAGAAAATTGGAACAACATACAAATGTTTCTTAAGTAAAATCAACAAATGAAGAGGCTTCCCTGCAGTTTGCGCATCCCTGAATTAGTTGAATTATATATTTAATTATTTAAAATTTCTTATACATAAATGCATTAGTATTCTTTAAACATTTTGATTTTTTATGTGCTTATAAATCTTGATTTTTTTCTAGTATCTTAAATCTTAAGTGACCTTGAGTGCTTACAAGCATCTTTTTATTCACAAAATTGACGAAATGTCTAAGTATTTTCTTTATCAACACAATCTTATTTCATTTTCTTATTATTATTTTAAATGCGTTTGATCTCTAGGAATATAACTTTTTCATTAGTATGGAAAACAAGCCCATGTTATCTGAAATATGTTACTATACATTTTCCTCTTAAATACTCTAAAAGCGTTACATCATATTTTCCATTAAAAATTATTAATCAAAAATCCGGCATAAAGAAGCACTTTTGAGGAGCGATATAAACATAGATATTTATCATTGTTTAAACCCAACATAATTGCATTATCTGTTCAAATCGTAATTGCCTCATGTCACAAATTATTTTAAATTTTTACTAATGTTGCTTCATTTAGACTGCCAAAGCTGGCAATTAAAATCGTTAAATTGTCACCATATACAAGCCAACATTTTTTTTACATCAGTGAGCCTAAAGAATCTCATGTATTTCATGAACAAACCCCTACAAGCAAACCCCCTACAAACTCTCCTAAAAGAGGCCTTCCATGATGACATGTAGGATTGTATACGCCAAATTTGAGAATTGTATGACACAAAACCCAATAATTATTGGTAACTAACCCAACGACTACAGATTGAATAGTGATGTCAGTATTTATTTATTAACTTTCTTGAAAGTTAACTGCAATGAATGCCTTCTGCAGATTTGAACCTAAACCATCCTTCATCCTACTTCACCATGTTACTACTGGGTCAAGAACCCACCATGTGCCAACATTATCTCTTTTTAATAATAAATAAATATTTACGATGGGATTATTTGTACATTGGTCAGCCTCTAATTAACAGGCTTCCAAAAAGCATTGAAAATAAGGAGATTGTCTTCTGGAAGGTCTGCTGAAAGTAGTTACCACGCCATTCAAATGTCGTATTACAAAACAATCTGAAAACAAATCTCACAAAGAGGCTTAACTGTCGACGCGAGACAGATGATAGTTGTGATCATTCACTCTCATCAGGGAGGAGGTTGGCGAACCTGAGCCCTTACCTCAAGGCCATAAGCGAAATGTGTGCACGAGTTGAAACTTAGTGGGTCCTTCTATAATGTAAGCGAATTATACCATAGTGTAAGATTATCCCCAAATGCCTGTCTTGGTGCCAAATTGACAATCACCAAACCACGATAATTAACTCAACATGGCCTGTTTCTTAAAGGCTTATTTTTTATGGTAACAATGTTTTCTGACAGCGTGCCAGGCAAATTTTATGATGACCTGCTCGGTACCCAAATTTATTTTTATGACATTCACATGGGCCCATTTCCTACTTTGCACATTTTACAGGATCTTCGGTCTTGTTGATTTTGTACAAAATATTTTCTTTTTACTAAATGAATTTTTTTTTTTTTTTTTGTTGCCTTTTTAAGTATTCTCATAGTATTTCTCATTGTCAAAGTAAGTAATACCTATTAGCTAATATTACTTAATTACTTTTATTTAATTGCTGTTTAATTATTATTAATTACATCTCATTTATAATGATAATTTATAATACTTTCACATCTTATTTCTAATTATTTTGTATATTCGTTATATCCTACATGTTATGAAAACATATCACATATTATTTGTGTAAATAATTACTAGAATGCGACTTACTCTTATTAATTTTGTCATTTCGCGGACAGCGATCCTTATATTATATCACGAGAGTATTTCTAAATTCTACATACTCATGAATAGAGTAATTTTTTAAAAGAAATATTTATTGTTCTAATCACATTTGTAATTTTCATTATTAGTTCAACACTTTTTCATTTTTTAGAGAATAATTACAGAAAAAAAAGAAAATTTACATCCAAGCAAAAGATTTTATTTAGTTTTTTGTAAAAATAAAATTTCAAAAGCTAATGAAGATAGATTAAAACATCATGCCGATGTACATGATGTGCCTACAGAAAATAAGCAATGCCGTAGCAGTAATAATTACAACATCAAATTAATTAACAATAAAATAGATTAGATATCAATTCATCAATTGATACAACATCCATATTATGTTACGTTCCTAGTAATTTACATTATAATCATTACAGAATATAAGAATATAGGATAGGAAATGATGGCCAAGTGATTAGCACTCTGGCGCTTGGTGCCACATGTTTCAGGTTCGGGTTCCTGCAGTGCCACGGATGTTTATAGTGGTTCAGAATCCACTTTAAATAGTAGGTCCCGGTCTAATGTTACTGTAGAGCGTTGGGCGTAGTGCTTAGTGCTAACAACACTACCCCGTAAAACGAAAAACATCTCCGAAAAAAAAAAAATATGACAACTGTGCCCAACTAGATGGACAAAAGACTTGACTCAGTGACAGAAATGCTAGAATTCTTCAATCCCATAGTTTTACAGCCTGGAAGAAATAGTGTCCCGGATTGAGAAAGATTCGCCTTCTACTTCTGGAATATTATACATACCTTGAACCAAACACATTTTTTAGTATCGTGGCTTATATTACACTCATGTCCATAAATTAAGGATAATGAAGTTCAGGCAAAGAAAGAGACAGAAGCAAAACAAATTTGACTTATTTGTAAAGTCTATTTATTAAACAAAAGGTAAAGAGCAAAAAGATGCTATATGTTTGACATAATTAATAAAAATTGCGATTTTTGCTCCCTGGAGCAAATTTCAAAAAAGAACCTATTTACAAAACACAGAATAACACGGTTAGTATGATGGTTAATATGGAGTATGTCTCCCGGACGATGCAATACAGGCCTTACAACGCCTAGGCATGCTGAGTATCAAATTATCAATCTGATCTTGGGGAATATTACACCACTCATCAAGCAATGCCCTCCGAAGTTCCGGTTGACCGGTGGGAGGGGGTTGACGGGCTGCAATTCGTCGGCCAAGCATATCCCACACATGCTGTATTGGATTCAAGTCCGGTGAGTATGCTGGCCAATACATACGGGTGATATCATCCAATTGAAGGCATTCGTCTACAATGTTTGCACGGTAAGCACGGGCGTTGTCATCCATAAGCAGAAATTCAGCACCCATGGCGCCTCGAAACAAACGAACATGTTGTTCCAAAATGCCATCCCGATAGATGTGACCTGTCATCGTTACACTCTGAACATGCAGGTCAGTTCTGGAACCAAGAATAATTCTTCCCCAAACGAGCCATCCTGCACCACCGTAACGGTGTCGTTCAATGGTGTTCTCTTGGTGGTAACGGGTACCTGGCGCTCTGCATATGAAAGTCCGGCGAGAATCAGACTGCAAACTAAACCTGGACTCGTCGGAAAACATCACACCAGACCACTGCGGTGTCCACAATGCATGCTCTCTACTCCAGGTTAATCGCAGGCGACAGTGAGTTGCGGTAAGTGGAACACATCTGACAGCCCTACGAGCATATTGACCAATGTGCCTAAGCATCTGTACAAGGTCTGCCTCGAAACTGTCGTACCGGTAGGTGAAGAGTTCTGACGAGAAAGGTCTGATGCTGCGCTCCGTCTGTTTCTTTTGGCAGTAACTGCTAAATACCTGTCCACATTCGGCGTTGCAACTCGGGGGCGACCTGTGCTGTAACATCTACTCACATTACCATCATCTTGGAATCGTTGCCAAAGCCTGGAGATGACACTCTGGGCGATTCCAAGTTCCTCGGATACTTCCAGCTGGCTACGTCCACATTCCAGTCGTCCGATAATTCTACCACGTAAAAGATCATCAAATGCTTCCTTTGTGCCATAACTATGCGGTTATTGCACTGAAAGGCTTTTTAAAGCGCTTGTGAACAATTTTACTTCTTTGCCACCATTCCTTATATACCCCTCTCTTTACACTCTTGTCATTGTGTCTGAGCGCCATCTGGTGGTTTCCTGTAATTTGCATATTTTCTTCAAGATGTGTGTGATAATTCTACAGGGAAAATGTTTATTTTAGAGTTCAATTTCTGTGGGATTCTTAATTATCCTTAATTTATGAACAGGAATGTAGATAGCATGCTACCTTATGAGTTCATTTCCCTTTGTGAAAATTGTTCCAAAAATCTGATGAAGTACTTTACGCTGAAATAAATTTCAATGCTGACATTATTGCTCGAATTAGTTCTATTTGCAAAAATTTCGAAATTTAATGAAAAAAATTTTACTACTGGGGAATTTGACAAGAATCGGTTGCCGGAGCTCAGTTACGGCTGCTATATCTGGTCTTGTTACTGCAGAGATTAAATGTTCATATTAAATGTTCCAGCTATATATAATTAAAAATAACTCTGAAATATACAATAAAACAAAATTAATATGTGTGAAATCCAAAAATGAGTAAATATTTTGATGAAATTTTAAAATGTATATTCAACGAAAATGGAAACAAAAAAGTGGAATAAAAATAAATAAATAAATAACACAAATTATAAAGAAATAAGACGAATCGAGAAACACTACAAAGTCATATGGAAATGGCAATATGAGTTCAACAATAAGTCTGTAAGTTATCAGTTTTATAATCCCAATTCATTTGATAATTTATAAAAGTTAAAAAATAAATTTCTAATTAAATCGAAACGCTCCAAAATAAAATGATAATAAATAAAAATAATAATAATAACGATAGTGTTACGATTTATTAAATATAAAGGCTTAAAATGATATTTAATTAAATAGAATGACTAAATTAAATTTAAAAGACTTACTGTACTTAAGATAAATGAATAACAGAATCTCCTTAAATTATAATTTTCAGTTATGACCCGAAATAAAAAATACATTCTGAACAGGGAAAAAAAAGGGCGATTGAATATAATGAATAACTAAAAAAAGTTAGTATGAAAACGTTAGAAAAAAAAAAAAATTTTCAGACACATTGGAAAGAGAAAAACAGTTAGTTATGTGATTATCAAGATATTATGTAATGAATCCAAATTTATTGATTGTATGCAAATTATTTTACACTCACTTTTTTAACATTGTTTTACGTTACTTATCATTTCTATGAGATATATGACTTTTAAAGTTCTTGATGCATATTATTAACTATTATAGAAAAATACAAACCTAATGCGATTCTCATTCTCTCTTTCAATATGCCAGTGAGTGAAAATATTTCAGAATAGTTAACAATTCCCTCTTATCTTTTTCATCATAACTTTAGTGGTATTCGATTAAACAAAATTCACGTGATTTGATAAGAATAAATGCTGCTGTCCTCAAATAAAAATTAAAATTAAGTCTATTTTATTTTATTTAAAATTAAATTAATTTTTATTACAATTAAGTCTGAATTTATATTTTATTATTTAACTATATCGAAATTCTCACTTAAGAAAAAAACTGATATCCTACAATTCAAAAACTAAACTTTAATCCCCATTTCATTAGAGAAAATATTAGAATAAAATTAAATCCATCGCAAGTTACAGGCAAATTCAACTCGAAAGACTACTTTGCATACCACTAAACTCTTGGGATAATTCAACTTACAGGATAGCATTAACACAAAAATGTTGATATCTTGCAATTAGAACTGTACATGAACAATTCTGATATAAATAATTCAAATATCTTTTAAAGAGAGTTATATCATCAAAGAAACTTATAGACAACATTAATAAAGAGTTAGTCATGATAACTTTATTTTATTTGTAGATTCCCTGCATAGAAAATTATTTTTTTAAATGTATCGATATTCTCACTTAATAAAAAACTGATTTCCTGCAATTAAAAACTAAACTTTTCCTGTTTCATCAAAGAAAATATTAGAATAAAATTAAATCCATCGCATGATATACTCTGGTTCAACTTGAAAGGCTGAAAGGCATGCCACAAGAGTGTTCAATTTTTCAACTTATAGGATACGATGAACACAAATTTTGTTACAACAAAACAATAATAATTTTAACAACAATAATAATAATAATTATTTTTAATACAACAAAACACACAATCAAAATTTTGCAATACTATAATATGACGTGGAGCCTGATGGCAGAGTGACTGACGCTCGGGACCCAGGTTTCGGGTTCGAGTCCCGGCAGTGCCATGGATGTTTTTAGTGGTTCGGATTCCACTTTTATAACCGTAGGTCCCGGTCTAATATGTTGTAGAGCGTTGGGCGTAGGAATGACAACCTTACCCCGTAAAAAGAAAACGTCTTCTGTCTAGAAATCTGTCAGTAGGCAGACGGTCTTGGCCCATGATGGATTGTTGCGCCAATGACGAATAATAATAATAATGATTCTTATGAAAAACATTAAAAAAAAATCAAATTTTTGTTTCGTAAATATGTACTGAATTAACCTAGTGGATAGAACATAGTTTTTCAAGTTACGCCTGGTTTGCAATACAGCAACCTAAATTCGTCCGAAAGCCTATGTATCCATGTTGTGGTTAGGCGCAATAAACTGTGTAGGTTTGGAAAAGGAAGGTTAAAATCCCCATACGCTTCTTATATGTGTTATTTCTAAACTGTAATGGCCTAACGTGAGTTTACTGTACACTGGTCTCTGGTATACCCTGGTTAACTCTGAATCTATTAGTAATTTACTGTTTCTGGGCTATTCTGGCACTGTTGATGATGATAAAATGACGTCTTTATATAGTTTTTAAAGACTGTAATTAATTAAAATTACTGTATAAAGAGATAAACCTATAGACGACATTCATAAAGAGTACAGAGTCATGATATTTTTTTTGTATTCTTAGTTTTCCCTTTGATTAGTAAAGAAAACAGCATAGAATAATAATTTTCCATATCTCAGTAACGTAAAACAATTCATAAAAAGAAATTTAGTAAAAGAATATTCAGTGACATTAATGCCACCTCCCATAAAATAATTATTTTAAATTATATCAGCGTTCAATATAAAAAAAAAAGAAAGAAATTTTATACCGATGTATATAGATACATGAAGAAACATTTTTTTCGCTTTATATTTCTTATTCAAATTTATACTTCTATTTATTTCAGACTATTAAAATGTTTCCACACGGGCAATCAAAATGGATTTTTATAGTAAGCACTCATATGAATAATGCAACTAATTTTAATACTTAATGACTAAAAGGTGAAATTGTCGATGAAAAAGACAGTTTGATAAAGTAAAGTTTGAATAAGGATTTTTATCTGTAAGGGAGGTCATTGCATTTTCAAGAACGAAAAGTACTTCGATTTGTTATTAGATAAAATACCTCAGAAATATCACAGCAAAAAAGGCATAAAAATAGAAATAAAATTATGAAAAGTCTTTAATAATGAAATAAACAAAGACGAATGTACACATGAGAACATTTTATGTATAAACTATTCAGTTTTCAAAACATTGTTATATTTAACAATAGACTCAAAAAATTGCAATGGATTTTTAAATATTATTGTAAAGAATAAAAAAAAAAACCTTTTTTCCATCGAAAATTATCCATTATTTCTGAATAATTAAGCAATTGCATGGAAATCCATTATTGTTTTAGTACAGCTAGCAAACACTTTTCTTGGATGCCTTAAGGCAAGCTCTGCACTAAACGTTAATCACTTAGCACTACCCAGGAGGTGCGTGTAGCTCGACGATAAGCAATGGACGCGGAGTAAAACCCCCCACAATGCTCTACGATCATGCTAGACAGGGACCTACGGTTTAAAGTGGATTCTGAACTGCTACAAACATCCATGGCTCCACCGGGATTAGAACCCGAAACCTGGGGTACCGAGAGCCAGAACGCCACGGCCATTCAGGCCCCTGGAAATTCATTATAGGATAGGTCTTTTTGTTTTCTCTTTTCTCCAATAGTACAGATAGTCGCCAAAATATTACCATTACATACGCTGATTTTTAAAACACTGAAATACATGCTTAAAACAAATTCTAAATAGGTTAAATTATTTATAATAAAATTAAAGTATTGTAACAATTCATTCAAATATAAGTTACATTTAAAAAAGTCATATTGTAGCATATAAATTATTAAAAAAAAATATGTTTATTTCATGATGCATGCTTTTATTACTATTCTATATGCTAACTGACATATCACATTACTACAATTTAAATCGAATATGAATAGCATATACTTCAATAAAAATTGCTTTTAAAACGTTATATATTCCTTCAATAGGACAAATCAATTTATTCCAATGTATATGTAAAATATTCAAAGCCTTCCTTTTATACATTTCATGATACAAACATACACAGACCCTTATTGAATCATTTTTTGAAGAAAAATAGTACAACAGACTAAAATGTCTTACACTAATCAAATAACAGAGCTATGTAAATGCTACGAGCTACATATCTGATGTAAACAGAGCTACATGTCTTACATAAAGCAAAAAGAATGACCAAACGATTTGCTGAACTATACGCTCATCATTTAATGAGCATCTTGATTTCAAATTGGAAAATCTTATGTGCGCTGGATTGTATTACTATTTAATGACTGATACTAAAAAGACGAGTTCAAAAATAATACTTTGAATAATATGTATTTAAATTTGTCAATATCGAAAATAAACACAAAAATATAAAAAAATCAGTTAAAAGCTAATTAAAACTGTGATCCCCGAAGTATAAATTCCAATAACATTTCTACAAGCAATGCATTTTACTTATTATAATAAAAATACGTATTATATAGTACAAAAATTATCTAAAATAAAAACAATGAATAACTTTAGAGTTTAAAGTACACTGTTGACTCTATAAATACCAAAACTGATACAAGTTCTGAACACATCTCAATATCATGCATTAAAGCTACAGTTATATACTACTCCGTTTCCTCATGCTATTTACCAAAAACAGAAATGATCTATTTCATCACCAGCATAGCGATTCTACTCAAATTAAGTATAATTTCGTAAAAGACTGGATTCAGAAAGATGCGATTGGGGAATTTAACAGCAAATGCATTTGCGACATGAACGCCGATGCCGCTGCATAAAGAAAAAAAAGTGAAACTCAAATAATTAAAGAAAATAATAGTACTAAAGAAGAAAATTTAAAATGAAATTTAAGTTAGGAAGGAAATTTGATGGATTTTATGGATGAATTAAAATATATAGAAGAGAAAAAATAAATTCATAATAATAAAGTACGTCAGTAATAAATATTTTGTTTTGCAAAAAAAACCCTTCAGAAATGCTTTAAAAATAAGAACTTCTCACAATTCTAACTGAACAAACAGCTTCGGTTTAAATCGAACTAGACAACCTATTATTATTAGTATAGAAATGTACATTTCTGTCCATCTAAGTTTTTCTTTTCTCATATATATATATAAACAGAACCTTATTTACAAATTATGATTTACAAAAAAAAAAAAAATAAAATTAAAAATATCAATTGATTTGAAAGTGTAGCTCATTCCAAAGACGGATATGTTCAGAGTTCTGAAATCTACGGCGAATCTATTTCATGAGGTCTGCGTCAGACCTCAATCATCACACGGCGTGAAACACGACACCACAAGAGGTTCACAACACTTCTTGTCTCAGAACATCTGTTTTCTCCAAAACCTTTCTTTCAATAATTCCGTCAAGTGAAGAAAGTGATGAGCTTCCTTCACTTCTTATTAGAGTCGACACTTCCTCCGCCAAGGTCTATCACCAACCACGATGCAACAACTCATGGCGTACTCGATATTCCATCTGTAAATGTTTCGACTTCTGCATATACTGCACCATTGCAACCAATTGCGGAAAAACAAATCTTTTCATCTGCGTTTTAATATATATATATATGTATATATGCAATTGTTTCAGAAACATATGTACAAAGTTTCAGATTAATCAATAAAATATATCTTCTATTAAACTTCGGGTGCTAATTATGCGAAAATAGATGAAAATTATGTAAATTTTAATTTTCAGTTACTTTTTAATGTCAGATTTTTTTCTCCTCCCACCAATGGAAAAAAAGTTGAAGGATTACACAAGGTACATAAGAACAAGATTTTAGATTATTCAATAAACGTCTAATGATTCATTTTTAAATCCTCATTTTTATTTAAGTAGATATTAAATATGTGAACTGTTTTAATTATAAAAAGATAAAATTGATTAACTTTATAATTACTAATACACTATCTGGAAGAAAGTGACGGGACACCCCTCGAAAAGTAGAAAAGTCGTCAATACAGCTGACACAAGCGCAATAATAGTGTCAGCTATATCCTATAAATACTCTGAGTCGACTAGAGTTTTTTTTTGTCAAGATGCCGCCACGGGAAGAGTTGTTTGACTTCGAGAAAGGTGTGTTGGTTGGATTGCATCTTGCCAAGGTGTCAATTAGGGAGATATCGCGTCTCCGTAACTGCTCAAAATCAACTGTAGCACGTGTTATGTATCGCTACAAGACTTAGGGACACTGTCAGAACAAACCCCGAAGTGGACGACCTACAGTTCTCACCAGCAGGGACCGGCGGGTGCTCGGCAGGGAGATTCGAAGTAACCGTCAAACATCCATAGATAACATCGCTAACGAGTTTAGACAAGCCACAGGTGTGTCCGTTTCGACCAAGATTCTTCGTATCGAGGCCCATAAGTTAGGTTACACTGAACGTGCGGCGGCTCATAAGCCGTACTTGGACTCTGGGGCCAAAGATGACTGGAAACGCGTCCTCCTTTGAGTGACGTCACGATTTACCCTTTTCCGTTCCGATGGACGTGCTTGGGTATGGCGTTTACCAGGAGAACGCCTTTTGCCAGAGTGTGCCGTCCCAGCTGTAAAGTTTGGTGGAGGAGGATTGATGGTATGGGCCTGTTTCTCCTGGTATGGGGCTGGCCCACTGGTGAAGGTTGATGGTGCGATGAATGCCGATAGATACTGTGATATTCTCGACAATCATGTCCTTCCTACCTTGTGGGCAACGTACGGTATGGATGATTGCTGGTATCAAGACGACAACGAAACATGCCATGTTGCAAGGAGGACTCTTGATTGGTATGTGAACAACAACGATAAACGCATGGAGTGGCCGGCGCAGAGCCCTGATCTTAACCCAATTGAACATCTCTGGGACGAATTGACCGTCGGTTGAGGACCTGCACCCCACTCCCCAAAAGCAAGCCTGAACTATGGAACTTCTTGTTAAACATTTGGAAGGAAATTCCTCTTGCCACTATGGCTAATTTAGTGGAAAGCATGCCCAGAAGGGTTGCAGCTGTGATCGCAGCCAAATGAGGCCCTACCTCCATTAATTTTAATAAATATGGGTTTATGTCGTTGTAATGTCGTGTCCCGTCATTTTCTTTCACATAGTGTATAACCATGCTTCCTCCTACACACTGGCAAGAGCGTCCCCTGTGGCGTTCAAGAGAAATGGATAGTTGGACTTTAGACTCTCGCTCGAGAGGAAGTACAGATCAACCACGCGTTTCTGTTGAGAAACGTTTCATTAACACAGAGAGGGAATGCATTTAGCGCTACCCTGCGTATTAGTTTGCCTGCAGCCTCACCTGGATTTGAATGCACTAAAATAATTTGCGATTTTGAATTGTGATTTTAATTGCTTTTAATTGCGATTGCTACGAATTATATGTCAAAGTAAGTTTGCAATTATAATAACAATCACATTCTTATGATAACAACCAATAAATGATTTTTACAATCATACTTTTAAACTTCATAGAATTTCGCCCTCTTCATTAAAGAGAAAAAAAACTTCAAAGCATTTATATTACTGGAGCGAACTTGCAAAGGATTTGAAAATGTCTCATGCAATTTTTTTTCAGTTTTTTTCATCATTCGTTTAGATAATAATAATTCGCATATCTTTAACATTACGTTTAAATAATAATAATTCGCATATCTTTAATATTTCGTTTAAATAACTGAATTCGCAAATCTATAATATTTATTTTCTTTTATATACTATTTACTAAAGTTTATGGATGTTTTGAAACTGAACAATTATTTATTTATTAAAAATTCTGATTTTGAATAATTTTCATTAACACATCTTTTCTTTACATTCTAGCATTAAACTCAATAATCTAGGCCTTTTAACTACACGAATAAATACATAATTATTCGCATATCTTTAGTATTTATTTTCCTTTATACAATACATTTAATCTTTGTACGTAATTTAAATACAAATTTTACTATCTATATAAAATGGGGGTTAATAAAGTATATCGATTTAATGTCCGATCGGCTTACAATAAGCTACAACAGCTGAGTTACAATTGCTTCAGCTATTCCTATAATATCCTAGACATTTTGCTATCAAATATGTAGTCTTGAAACATTAGCATGGTTATTTGTATGCAATATCTTGTTTGCAGTTTGATACATTTGCACTTCCTGGTAACTTCAAAAGCAGGTGTTTTGAAAAATTCATTTAGAAGAATGTATGTGTATTGCTCAAGTTTTCAAGAATATTTGTAAATGTATCACACAAGTACCAATTAAGTATTTTCTTAAATATCACACTAGATGAAACAAATTCTATCGTAATAATCAAATTGGTGTGCATAATATAAGAAATGCAATATAAAATGATGTAATGGGCATCCATAACACCTTAGGTAAGAATGAAATTGGTATTAAATATAATGCATTTCATATTTTTATAAGAAAAACTAACTATTTTTCTTCTTATTTTTATGCAAACTAATTCCATTACAATATTTTAAATGCTAGCTACGATACTTTTAAAATTTAAAAGATTATTGGCAATTGATGCTTTAATTTAAATGTTTATTGTTGAAATTTGTTTTGTTTATTATTATTTATCGTAAACGTGTTACCTCCTACACACTGGCAAGAGCGCCATCTGTGGCGTTCAGAAGAAATGGTCAGTCGGCTTCGAGACTCTTATCCGATAAGAAGTACAGCGCAACCTGCGCATCAACTTACAAATGTTTAGTTTATAGTCTCACATTTAGAGAGCAAATAAATTTTGCACTTCCCGTCGCATAGTTGGCCTACAGACTCTCACCCGTACAGGAAGTATATTTCACGCACCATGCGCGTATCCGCGTTTTCGGCTTAGTAGTGGAATTATTCTACGAATCTATATTAAATGTTTAAAATATTTTATTTGTCTGATTGGATATGTGAGGTGTTTGTGCGTGTGTTAATTAGAGCTATGTATTCTCCAACAAGTATCTCAACCAAACCAGACCTTGTTACAATTTGATTGCCCAACTTGCACACTACATTATTTTGATTCAGCAGCACTAAACTATAGAACAATGCTGCAATAAAATCATAACAGTGTTTAAAACAACTTTGTAAATGGTACTCATACGACAACATTTGTTCGAATCATCGTAAATTTATATTTATTTATGGATACAGTGCATGTCAAGAAGAAAGAGGGAGTGCTTATAAAAAATACTGAAGCATTAAATCAGAAATTTGTATTTAACGTCTACAAAATATATATATTTTATTTATATACATTATTTCTATAAAATATTTTTTAGTTAAAAAAAAAAAATAACTTACTATAAGTGTGTGGAAATGCGGTTATGATTGGAAGAGAATGGAACGTTGCAGACAATGACGGCCTATAAAATGATAATACACTAACCATTTATTACTTTATTAAATTAACAAATATATTTTTAAATTACATTATATAATAGGTGTATATACATCAAAAATAGTTATTTACATATTTACTACTAATTATGGCAATTAAAAAATAATCAACATCAGTCTCTAAGTGCAATGGAGTGTACAATATTTTTGGTTAGTCCGTCTTTAGGCAACACAAACAAACTGGATGGTTTACCCACACGCGAACATGCCACGTATAGTTGTCAGTGGGAAAGATGGTGTGCCCAAATCTAAGCCACAAACAGACATCGTTTAGCCTTGCCACTTATTGATTGTCATTGCGAATGCCAATCTAATTGGAAATTGAATACGTTTGAATTCAATTGGCACATCTGCGGGAACCATAGGGATTCGTGTCAGCAATATATTTTCGCCTCGGTACTTGCCATTCAAAATGCTGGCTTCGATAACGTTTTTCATTAATTTTTTAATGACTAATCGTGTTCCATTGCACAGCCGCGGTGGGTTCAAATTACGAATCAAAATAACCGGAGATCCAACCTTTAATTGTAAATGATGCGGTGGCATCCCTGGCAAATCAATGAATTCAAAAACTCAATTGGATAATTTACAGCTTCATTGGCATCGCAAACTGTATGACACCAAGTCCACTGGCAACAACTGTTGTATCTTGAGGTCACTTAAAGTGAAACATATAACACTATGTTTCACTTTTTAAGTGACCTAAGTGATGTAGTAACCATTCCTAGATACGTACAGTTGATTATTGATAGAAGAGCAAAACCAGACTCTTAGTTAAAGTTGCTAGCGCTTTTGGTTTAACTTACACATGCGAATCGATTCTTTCTAAAATGATATATTTGATTTTTTTGTTTCATTTATATTTATATATTTTTTATATTTCATTTTTAGTGTTATATATGTAGGATTTGGTTGTGTGGTAATCAGCAGGCAGCGACACATTACGATTGCTTGTCTTTGACAGAGCCTGCTTACAACCTGGGGGAGTATTCAACTTTGAACTCTGACCCCACGAGAAGGGGACAGGACCCCGTAGATGAAGATGGGGGCGAAAGAGAACGGCTGGCGGGCAAGCTGCGTCAAGCAGCGAGAGAATATGTTTATCCCTTAATTAATTAATGTAATTATCATTGTAAAATATAGATCATTAAATGGCTTTATTTAAAGTGACGTCCTGTTACTGCGTTTTGTATGTCAAATCCCCTAGACACCCACTGCAAAAGTACAGCCATTGTTAGACTGGTAGAGAAGTCTAACAAAACTGTAGCTTCGACCGGGATGAATCTATTGGAACCGGTGTAAATCTACATATATTTCTTTTCAATGTGCGTTTAGTATCATTATTATTACACTATCTATGCTTACATGTAAGAAGAATAGTAAACACAAAAATAATAACTCATTATATTTCAATTTTTCACTCCAAAAAAAAGCCTATAGTGGGTCTAAATCTAATGTGGGCATATATAATTTTATATGCGGCCCACGGAGTTATGATGCACTTCCAAAGTGGCCCGGAAGATCATTTGGGATGGCCATCCTTGATTTAGATCTTACACTTTGTCATCAGAAAATCGATATAAAAAGATTAAAAAAATTTGAAGCTTTAAAGAAATTGGGTTAAAAAGCATTCGTATCCGATCGCTCTTTATATGGTGAACGAGGAATTCCGAAGAAAGCCGAGTGCAAAACGTCGTCGGTGACGTCATGAATTATGCGAGGTGATGATCTATTTAGTATTGGCGCGACATGTAGCTCAATTTCCAAAAGCATACGACGTAGCAGATAAAGTAAAAAAAAATTAATAAAATAAATTCAAAGAAAAAAATAATAAAAAGTATTAATAAATTTGAAACAGTGGTAGCCAACCCAAAAGATCTTTCGGGCCACGTTGGAAATGCATCATAACTCCGCAGGCCGCATATAAAAATATATATCCCCACATTAGATTTAGACCCACTATAGACTTTTTTGGAGTGAGAAATTGAAACATAATGAGTTATTATTATTGTGTTTGCTATTATTCTTACATGTAAGCATAGATAGTGTAATAATAATCTATGCTTACATGTAAGCACGTTGTAAAGAAATATAAACGCACATTGTAAAGAAATATATAACACTAAATATGAAATACAAAAAATATATAAATATAAAAGAAACGAAAAAAAAATGAAATCATTATAATTTCTTTTTATTTTACTAGTGCGATATTTCTTTCTCCACTCTTTCCCTTAGTTTTAGCAAATCAATGCTCGCACATCTTGAGTTCACAGAATATAATTTAATTATTCTGCGAACTTATAACTGTAAACTCATAAATAAAACAGGCAATATCTGTCATATATTCGCAAAAGATAAAATCAAAGTAAATTTTTCATAATTTTGACAGTTAACTTTTAAATTTATGGATGCTCAAATAATGTACTTTTAATACCTTGTTTTCATACTTCCGGCATTATAAAAATATTTTTTGTAAAAGTGTGATAAATCTCACGGGCTGCAAAATTGTTTAAGGCGGGCTGTGTGTGGGAAATCCTTGATTCAGATTTTGCATCCTGTCATCAGAAAATCTGTTTAAAAAATTTAAAGCTTTAAAGAAATTTGGTTAAAAGGCATTCGTATTCGATCGCCTCTTCATATGATGAACGAAGAATTCCGAAGAATGCCGAGTGGAAATCGTCATCGGTGACGACATGAATTATGAGGTCTGGTGATCGATTTAGTATTGGCGCGACATGTAGCTCGCCAAACGCGTACGACGTAGCCGATAAAAAAATATAAAAAAAAAAATTGTTAACAATATTCATAAATTCCAACTCGTGAAGGACTTGGCGAAAAAGAATTACGGAGTTAAATTCAACGTTGATCCATCAGTTATAACACATTTCTTCGAGTGAGCTGGATGAAAACAAAAAGTAATTTTTCCTTTTTACTTCCGAAAACTAACATGTATTGGAAATAATGTTATCTCAGTGGATCGATCGCCTTTGACTATTGTTTGTTTGTTATTTGGCCAATTTGGTATCGCATGTAATTTTCTTTTTTTTTTTCCTTTTCTTTCTCTCTGCGTGAAAGGATTTGATTTTGAGAATTTTGAGAATGACAAATAATCTTATTGACTTCAAAGTAAAAGCTCATGAATTTCTTATTCAGTTTTTTTTTTTTTCCTTTCTTTTTTGGTGTTATTATAACTTGTCGAAAATACAATGGATTTCTTAATATTTTTTATTGAGAGACAGTTCAATTAATTGTACCTGTATACTTAAGTAAGTATATGTGAAATTCAAAATGCTGTTTTATGGCATTTGATCTTTTCGCATCTTTAAAGTAAATATGCATAAGATTTTATATTTCAGGTTTTAAATTTGATCATTTTGGGGTTTTTTGCTATTTATTGGAAATAAAAAAGCAATTAAATTTTTTTTTTCCTGGACTATTGTTTTCTTTATAACGTTTTATACACTGTTTGAATATTTGTATCCCCATACTTATGCTTGAAGTTTAAATTATAAAATTATTCACGCGAAATTTAAAGAGCAATTTTATATTTAAACATTTTCTGCATTTTGTAAAATGCCGTGACATGTTTTTCACAAAGATCTGAATTTGACACAGTTAGTTTGCTTTGATTTTGATTTTAATAAATTTAAATAAAATGACGGAATAACGTGTATAAGTTGCTTTTTAGGAATGCACAAGTTTGAATTCGTTGGTCGCGCTCATTGCAGTCTCTGCTTTCAGAAATGAGACGACCAATCAACGTGTGGTAAATTTCATATTGATGATCAAAGCTGCCTTGTGGATGCCACTCCGAGTTTTCTATCCTATCACACGCATAGGTTGACCCCTTATTGGAAGACAATCCAACCAATCTAGGTAGTGAAATACTGGCATGTGAACCTATGCGACTTTTGAATGTTCAACTCATGATGAATTACTATTTTTGAAGAAGAAATAGAATGGATTGATGAAGTCATATATCACAGTCTCATAATTGACAAAAAAAAAAATCCCTTCAAGAATCATGGGAAATATATTAAAGACGAATGTTTGAACAAATTATCTGTCATATATTCTAAATTGTCATGTATTCTGTCATATAAATCTCATCGGTATATATTCTAAATTTTCATTTCAAAATAAAACTTTCCTCTTCAAACAAGCTTTTAACTCCATCCTCTAACCTATGCGGCACCTATTTGGGATCTAAATGCCAAGACATATAGAATGAAATACAAACCCTACAAAAATCCAATCATCATAGGGGCTTCGTGGTATAACTATAATTCAGTTTTCTCTAATGACCTAAGAATTGATCTAATAGATGGATATATTAAAAACCTTTGAAGGAAATTATTTACTGGTGTTACTCATCGTCACACCAATAATCAAGTCTGAAGCTTTCTTTCGCCGTGTGTGTCAATACATGAGTATATATCGTGTCAATATGAGCAATATCTATCTGTAAATAATTTTGATTACAAAAATTTTCTATAATTATTGTATAATTCTATATTATATTTACGCTATATTCTATTTGCGTCCCTTGTCAGAGCGAGTTCCCTCAAGCATCCCTGCTCACAAGTTTATTTTTAATCTCTATGAACGATATTCTGAAACCAGTTGAGTGTCAATTGGCCATGCTAGCAGAAGACAGAGTCATAATTGCACAACACAGAATTCCAAATTCCATGTTGCTCAACTTAATAATCATATTCCATCACTAGATTATTGGTTAACCCCCTTGAAGATCAGCAAAAGCAAGTTACGAGCGTCAAAAGTGCGTGCCTCGTATTTACCCGAAGTGGAACGTTGACTCCCTAACGCAATGTCATATGCTTCTGGTCAGCCCGTCCCCTGGTTACGGAATATAAGTACTTGGGGTTAGTTCTCGACGCAAAATTTAATTTCAACTCCCACATCTGTGTAAGTATTTGAAAAACAAGCAAAAAGATCAAAAGCCTACTTGCCCGAAAAGAATGACATGATCAGACAAAAGTTTGCTTTACAATCTGATCTTTACGGATTCTTTTATAAGAGTTGTTCCATTCCACCTCGTTCAGAAATTTGTGCAAATTTTCAAAATAAATACACAGATAGAACTGTAAACGTCCGTGGTTTGTTCGTAGAAAACAAACTTCAAAGAGATCTTGATATCAACCTATTATGGATTACATCTTCAAAATTTCGAAATCTTTCTTTCTTCTAAATGCCCTCGATCCGCAACGAAAAAGATTAGAAAATTCCAGTCCAGTATCCAGGTGTACTGAGAGCAAGGAAATTCCAAGTGCCATTTATGATACTGCATGAATCGTTTCAGTATTCAAAAAGGTGAGAGAAATTTACTACCATCCAACGGAGTAATTTTTTCCATGAAGCCGGACGATCCCCGAATTCCTCAAATCAATCTTCATGATCTGAGCTGCCTTCTTAAGTTTAACTTTTAAGTCGAATGCTACGATGTGGACTTATATTCGGCATGATATTTGGCTATCTGTCTATCATTCTTGGATAGGCAGATAGCCAAATTCGACTTCATTTAAGCTTTATAATTTTAATTTTATTTTTTATCGCTTTAATTTTATTTTTACAATTCTCAATCTTTAATCTCTCTTTTTATAATCGTGTGGACACCTTAATTGTACCGACAGATTTTGCTTTTTTTTTTTTTTTTTTTTTTTTTTTTCAAATCTCCTTGCTTTAATTGTCTCATAGTAAGAGATGCTTTTTTTTTTTCATTTAAATTTTTATTTTTCTATTTTTTAAAATCTAGACGATTACATTTTATAAATTTTATTATTAATTTAAGATGGAGGTTTAGTGGTACTAATACCACATTGCTCTCTTCACCACGGCTGTACGCCGTTGCTCATGCCAGATGGTCAAGAGCAACAGTTTATCAAGGACTTTTTGATTCTAGTTATCAAATATTTATGGATGGGGCGCGTTTGCCGAAATTTGAAATAGACTCTGATTTGGTGGCAAGCAATCTCCCGCCCCACACTGAAAATCGATAAAATAGATGTGAGAGACGTCGAAAAGGGACGACTGAAAGAGGGAGTGGAGAGAGAGAACGAAAAGGACGAAAGACTGAAGACGACAGACGAGGAAAGAGAACGAGCTACCCATACTTCGTAATGGAGTGCTGGAAGGCCCTAGAAGAAGAAAGATAGCCTGATGCGATTCCGAGTGAAAAGAGACAAGAGATATCTTTGCCCCTACGCAAGAGCCCCATGAGCAGTTGGCCCCTGCTAACATAACTTGATCAGTGTACTAGACTTCATTCGTCGCGATGCCTATGTTTATCCATACTGCCCGTTGATATCAGTTTCAATACACGAGAGTGACTGTTTCTATTGTTGAAGTTGAATTTTTAATTTTGGGAAAACTCCTACCATCACCAGTAGCTGGCGTTATCAGGGAATAGGTTTGGGCTGATGGACCATGCATCTGCATTATTTTTGAGATGTTGAACTCATATTTTTTATTGTGATTACCGTATATTATACACTGCGTGAAAAAGTAGAAGGGCATTAGATTATTTTTGATAAATGAATAATGATGCATTTTTAAACAATTAATTTATTCACAACGTTTTTACATGCAGATACCTGTATCTTGACAAAAACAAAAAGTACACAATTAAAAAAAAAAGTATACTTAATAAAAAAATTGGTTTTGATGATCTCATGATCAGTGAAAAAAGTAGAAGGACACTTCTAAAAAAAAGAGGTGTACTATATAAATTACGGAATTCTTTCCGTTGGCTGCAATTACTTCGAAGATTCTATTTGCACCCGAAGACTGTATAAAGATTGAATTTTGTTTGGCAAAAATTATCCCATACAAAGTTTAATGATTTCTGCAGCTCAGCTACAGATTTCAAACTGCTTTCCACCCTCGTAAACACGACGTACAATCATTGCCCCATATGTTCTCTACAATGTTGAGATCAGGACTTTAGCAGGCCAATGTAAAGGTCGAACATTGTTTGCTGCAAACCAATCTTTAACACCATTTGCACGTGTGAATTGATGCTCCATCTTGCTGAAAAATCCAGTCATCTCCTCTAACTCAGTGCCATATGGGAGAAGATTTGAAAGTTTAGAGTCTGGATGTAGTCTGTATGGTTCTGCCTACCATTTGTGAAAAGGAGACTAAACTCCCTGCCTCCAAAGTCAATTGCTAACCATGCCATTAAACCACCTCCCTCCATCTGTCAGAGTGAATAAGTTTCTTCTTCAATACCAAGATAGTGTGCCAATAGTACTGATAACCATCTGGACCATCAAATTGAATCTTTTCTCATCGGAAAATATAACTGAGGTCCATTCTGAGCTCAGGACATGTGGTCTTTGCCCACTGCAGCCAGTTCTTCATGTGTCCTTCATTCCACTTCGGATGGTACATCCGTTTTGAAGACGAACTTTTTCAGCGTTTTTATGTAGTTATAGACACGCAGTTCCTTTGGTTACATGCGGCACTCTGATTGAAAATAGCGCCTTGCCGAGCACTCCTGATCTTTTTGAGTTCACGAATGATTTTCGTTGATCACGTTCAACGAGTTTTTTTGGTCTTCCTGTCTTCTGTCACTCAGGGTTTTTATAGAAGATTCGAAACAGTATTAGGACTGATTCGTAGCTGCCACAAGAGTACGATCACTCTCTCACACCTTTGCCTTCATTTATAGGCAACTATTTGGTCTTCTGAAACTTACCAAGGGTATTCCTCTACACTGGGCATCCTAAAACCACCAACTATGAATTTCTAGCTAAATATTTTCTTCTTGTTAAAAGGCATTAAAAAGAGAAAAAACATTTACCTATAAACTTATAGCTTCTAAATGGATTTTTGGATGTGTCCCCCTCTACTTTCACACACCTAAAGCTATTAAGTATTGCATTCTAAGTTAAAAAATAGTGGTAAGTAAAAAATCTCATTTAACTTTCTAACATAAATTAAAACTCTAACAAAACAACTCTCTATAAAAATCAGGTCAGAAAGCATAAAATAAAGCCCTATTGTACAAAAAAAATGACTGTCCGCTTCTACTTTTTCCGCTACAATTGTATATGTACACTGAGTGACAAAAAGTCATGGGATACCTCTTAATATCGTGTCGGCCCTCCTTTCGCGCCGACGAGTGCAGCAGCTCGACGTGGCATGGACTCAACAAGTCGTTGAGTCTTCTGCAGAAATATTGAGCCATGCTGTCTCGATGGGCGTCCATAATTAGTGAAAGCGTTGATGGTGCAGATTTTGGGCACGAACAGACCTCTCGATGATGTCCCATAAATGCTCGATGGGATTCATGTCGGGCGATCTAGGTGGCCAGATCATTGTTGGAATTCGGGCCTTTTCGCAATGTTCTTCAAACCAATCGCGAACAGTTGTGGCCCGGTGACATGGCGCATTGTCATCCATAAAAATCCCATCGTTGTTTGGGTACATGAAGTCCATGAATGGCTGCAAGTGATCTCCAAGTAGCTGAACATAAGCATTTCCAGTCAATTTTCGGTCCAGCCGCAACCAGGAGGACCAAGTCCATGCCATGAAAAAAACAGCCCACATCATTACGGAGCCACCACCAGCTTGAACAGTGCCTTGCTGACAGTTTTTCTGTCCATGGTCGTGGGGTCGGCGCCACACTCGAACCCTACCATCAGCTCTTACCAACTGAAATCGTGACTCACCGGACCAGACCACGGTTTTCCATTCATCTAGGGACCAACCGATATGCTCGTGCTCACGAGTCGCTGCAAGCGATGTCGTTCTGTCAGTAAAGGCACTCCAGTCGGTCTTCTGCTGGAATAGCCCAAGAAAGCAAAATTCTCCCCACAGTTCTAAACGTCCCTTGTACGTCCCACATTGATTTCTGCGGCTATTTGATGCAGTATTGCTTGTCTGTTGAATTTACGACTCTTTTTGCAGACGTCGCCGGTCTCGGCGTTAAGTGCAGGCGGTCGACCACTGCGCTGTCCATCATGGGATGTTATGCCTGAAATGTCATACTCTCGGCACACTCTTGACACAGGGGATCTGGGAATGTTGAATTCCCTAACGATTTCCGAAATGGCATGACCCATGCGTGTAGCTCCAACTAACATTCCGCATTCAAAGTCTGTTAATTCCCGTCGTGCGGTCATCATCACGTCAAAGCTACTTCACATGAATAACTGAACAGAAATGAAAGCTCTACGAAAGCACTGCGCATTTATACCTGTTCTACGCGATGCTACTGCCATCTGAAAATTTGCATATTGCTATCCCATGACTTTTGTCACTTCAGTGTATATATACACTCATGTCCATAAATTAAGGATAATTCAGAATCACACAGAAATTGAACTCTAAAATAAAAATTTCACCTGCAGAATTATCACACACATCTTGAAGAAGAATATGCAAATTAAGAAACCATCAGATGGTGCGGATAGTACGTCACAATGACGAGAGTGTGAGAGAGGCGTATATAAGGAATGGTGGCAAAGAAGTTGTTCACAAGAGCTTTAAAAGCCTTTCAGTGAAATAACCGCGTAGTTATGGCACATAGGAAGCATTTGGATGATTGTTTACGTAGTAGAATTATCGGACGACTGGAATGTGGACGTACCCAGCTGGAAGTATCCGAGGAACTTGGAATCGCCCAGAGTGTCATCTCCACGCTTTGGCAACGATTCGAAGATGATGGTAATGGGAGTAGACGTTACAGCAGAGGTCGCCCCCGAGTTACAACGCCGAATGAGGACCGGTATTTAGCAGTTACTGCCAAAAAGAAACAGGGGGAGCACAGCATCAGAACTGTCTCGTCAGCTACCGGTACGACAGTTTCAAACAGTCCGTGTACAGCCGCTTAGGGCACATTGGTCTATATGCTCATAGGGCTGTCAGGATGTGTTCTACTTACCGCAAACTCACTGTCGCCTGCGATTAACCTGGAGTAGAGAGCATGCATTGTGGACACCGCAACAGTGGTCTGCTGTGATGTTTTTTCCGACGAGTCCAGGTTTAGTTTGCAGTCTGATTTTCGACGGACTTTTATATGGAGAGCGCCAGGTACCCGTTACCACCAAGAGGACATCATTGAACGACACCGTTACGGTGGTGCAGGATGGCTCGTTTGGGGGAGGAATTATTCTTGGTTCCAGAACTGCCCTGCATGCTCAGAGTGTAACGATGACCGGCCACATCTATCGGGATGTCATTCTGGAACAACATGTACGTTTGTTTCGGGGCGCCATGGGTGCTGAATTTCTGTTTATGGATGACAACGCCCGTCCTCACCGCGCAAACATTGTAGACGAATGCCTTCAATTGGAGGATATCACCCTTATGGATTGGCCAACCTACTCACTGGACTTTGAATCCAATAGAGCATGTGTGGGGATATGCTTTCGACCGACGAATTGCAGCCCGTCAACCCGGAACTTCGGAGGCATTTAGCGATGAAGTCAGTGTAATATTCCCCAAGATCAGATAATTTGATAATCAGCATGCCTAGGCGTTGTAAAGGCCTGTATTGCATTGTCCGGAGACATACTCCATATTAACCATCATACTAACCATGTTATACTGTTTTTTGTAAATAGGTTCTTTTTAAAATTTGTTCCAGGGAATAAAAATCGCAATTTTTATTAATTATGTCAAACATAGCATCTTTTTTTGCTCTTTTGTTTAATAAATAGACTTTACAAATAAGTCAAATTTGTTTTTGCTTCTGTCTCTTCGCCTGAACTTCATTATCCTTAATTTATGGACATGAGTGTATTATATTGGTTATATGCTTGTTTGAAATCATTTGTACTAAATTTATGTAACATATTTTTTTTTAACAATTTAATTGTAAATATTAATAAACACAATTAATTAATATTTTAAATTTCTTTTAGATTTATTTCACTGTGTATGTGTTTGCTTATCCATTCTGTATAAGTCTCTGAATGCATTCAACCGTTAGGTTCATATGTAGTATGAGTTATTGAAGATTTTAGATATGTTATTAAATGGGCTATTGCGGAATTCTTAGTGATTAATGCGAGTGTTGGGAAAACGATTCTGTGTGATCTTTCTAGGTTCGGGTTATTATTTTATTTATAAGAGTTTAAAGTTGAGTAACTACACCACATTGCACAAGACTGATAAAAAGATTTCCATACTCCACAACAAATGAACCGTCTAAAGCCGCCTTAGCAACAGCCAAGAAAAACTTCAGTATTTCAACTATCTCTAGAAAGACAATTTTCAATTATATTTTCAGCAAGCAAGTGCACAAACTGAAACATAATATAAGACAATGACTCTAAATAAATAATTTAATAAACTCTTGCTTTCAAATGAAGACCAAGACCTCTCCACTCAAACATCAACCGGTCTCTAGAATGGGTTTCACCCTTTCTTGATGAATCTATGCTTCAGCCTCTTTCTTTATACTTCCTGACTCTCCCCTTCGGCCTAATCGTCAATTGGCTAGCCTCTGGTCTTTATAACACAGGCTTAAGGTTTGAATCCTGGAGGTCTCATGGATGCCTCTTAGTGTTCAGTTAGTGATTCGGAATCTTCGTTAATCAATTGGTCCCGGGAACTTCATTAGCCCAAAAGCGTGCACAAAATGACTGTACAACAACTGACTCTCCTTTACGCTACCATATAAATGTACATGAATTCACAATTTGACTCGAACTGGTTGCAATGAATACTAACAATTAAATATTTATTACGTTTTGTTACTATTTTTTTTTCTTTGTTTTTACTTATTTATTTTTCTTTCTTTATTTAACTTTTAATATTGCCCCTAATTTTATTATTATTATTCCTTCCTGACCACACGATCACACTAATTTCCTTCAAACTGAGTAAAAGTGTATTTTTTACTAGTGCTCAAATCAGTTATCCATTCTACTGGTACACAACTCAATTCATGAATGAATGCTTAGAGTTCATTTTCCATATTTGGAAGATCAGCCAAAAATGCCAGCCTATGGGAATCGAGAAATGCAGTGATTTGTCGCTAAAATCTCTGACGTCAAACTGACGTAGCAAAAAACGTGTTCCCTCTTCTTTTTAACTGTTAAAAAAATCAGACGAGCCTTTACTAAGTCTTGCCGAAATTTTGAATATTTAGATGTCGCCACTTGTCACCAGAAGATCGTTTAAAAGATTAAAAAATGTGAATTTTTAAAAATTGTTTAAAAAGTTCAAGTCTATCGCTCTATGTATGGTGAACGAAGAGGAAGCCAATTAGAAAGTTTTACGAGGACGACATGGATTATGCGACGACTGGCGATCAATTTAGGGGTTGGCACGACTCGTGGCTCGATTTGCACAGGCACTCGACGTAGCAGACAAGAAAATTCGTGTACCATATTAATTAATTCCACCTCGCTCTTGATGCATTCTTTCCCCTCACTCTCTTATTTCTGTAGGATTGTACACCAAGTGCACTAGTTCGTCAAAGTCAAATAATTTAATTAACTAAAATTATTAGTAGTTATAATTAAAGTGAAGGTTCATGTTTTTTCAAATCCTTCTATTAGCTCGCACTCTCCCTATAAATATCTTGTTCAAATTTTCAATCGTTAATAAAATACTTATTATTCATCCACTCGAGTTCAAGTACATTTTTTTGAACTTGTAGTGGATGACACTTGATGTTGACACAGTTTTCAAATATTAATTCATTAACTAAATTAATTAATTAATTTTAGTTTTGCATCTATCTAATAATAGATGGCACCAGATGTAAGAGGAAACTTAAATTTAACTCAATTTTATTTTTAAAGGACTCAATTTTATTTTAAAGGACTTTTCTGTGATATAGTGAAAAAAAAAGTAGGAGATTGACTTAAAATTTTTTTTTTTATATTACTTGTTTTTGTATTAGACTTTTTCTTTCCTTTCTAGCACAATTATTACTTATCTAAAATACACCAAATTTTTTTATTTAGCATAAATTTTAGACTTTTCAATTCATTGCACCTCTAATAAGTAATATAGAAAAATAAAAATTTAATTTAATAAGTTATTTAAACTATTTAAGTTCATGTGAAATTTAAAAATGCTCTTTTTCGAAATCTGATCTTGTTGTGATTTAAAGTGAAAGTGCATGAGCATTTCAGGTTTTTAAAAATGATTTTTTATTATTTCTTAACGAAAATAAAGCAGGTTTTATAAATCAAAAATTTTTTATAAAGATTTTAACATTGTTTGATTATTTGTATCAGCATATTTATATTCATGCATGTGAGATATAAAGCGCAATTTTATTATATTTAATCTTGTTTTCTTCATTTTTGTAAAATGATGTGACTTATTTTTAATAAAGAACTGAATTTGCCAAAGTTAGTACTCTTTAATTTTTGATTTTAATAAATTTAAATAAAAAAAACTGAAATCTGTTCGTCAAATTTCAACTTATTAAGTGTGAAGATTGGAGAACGGATGAATAAACTCAGGAATATGCCAATGTTTAATAATGCACGAGATATATGAAGCAATTGATTGGAACACTACAAGAATGGCCAAATTCAAATGGCCATAGGAATATAGCAATGTTAAAGAGATCAAGAACTTCATGACGAATGAATTGTTCAAGAATCTCTAAAAAATACACAAAAGTACGATAAATGTAGTCGTAAACGAAGACTGAAGTATTCGCAATTCTGCAAGAAACGTTATCACATTCAATAGCCAAAAGAATGTATCAAAGTTTGAAAATTCTAGGCACAAATAAAGAATGAATTATTCCAAATACTTCATTTTTCATTTAAAGAATAAGATTCAATAAGAAGCACTATACTGCTCAACAGGCATGGGAAAATGCCAAAAGTGATAAATATGAAACTCCAAGAAGAAGAATTGATCAACACACTATGAGTACTTATAGTTATTGGGAAATGTTTAAAATCCCAAGCCAAAACGTGAAAAGTGCTTCAGAACAATACTACAAAACATTTCAAGCAAAAGCCAAATTCTCCAGAAAATTCCTGAGGATTAACGTTATTCATAATCATTTCAAGAGTTAAGGGCCCAAACTACCATTTTTTCCTCCAAAATTTGCACATTTGGAATATCACTTTATTTGCTTGCTGCAAGCTTGCTTTTTTTCCCCCAGTATTTATAATAAATATGATTAAATACCGGGGAATAAAGGTTTTTCGGGGGTGCAACGTAGATCTACCTCCTCATTGGTGCACCTCGGACAACGCCTTGTCGGCTAAATGATCTACAATCTTGGCAATGGGTTCCCTGCCGAATAGTTTTAAACTTAACAATATGGGTATATCTGGTCATCTCCTAAACTGGATTAAGAGTTTTTGAGTCAGCGTCTCTGCAGAGTCCGGTACCGGGGACAATCTATCAAAATTTGGTCTTTTCAGACAGGTCTCCCTCAGGAAGCGGTTCTGAGTTGTATTCTTTTTAATGCTTATATCAATGACCTTGTCCAGAAGTTAAAATCAATTCATGGTGTGAAATGCCTACTTTATGTCGACGATCTTCTCATTTGGACAGTGACACCCAAGAAGAATCTAGTTCCCTTGACAGAAAAATTGCTTAACCAAGCCCTCACCTTCCTGGAAAAGTGGTGCGTAGAGAACAACATGAAAGTTAACATCTCAAAAACATATTATGAAAGTTTTTCCCTTGCCTACAAAAAATCAGATCTTTCTTTATTGTATGGAGGTGAAGGAATTCATACAACAGATAATTTTACTTATTAGGCGTGACATTCGACCGTAAACTCTCATGGAAGTTACACTCTGAAACTATAATTGATAAGGCTTCAAGTAGACTTCCCATCTTAAAGCGACTGGCGTGCTGTAGATGGGGATGCTCTAGGTCAACCCTCAACACCACGTATAAAACATTTGTTCTACTAGTGATTACATACTGCTGCGAACCTTTGATTAGTGCTTCAAAACAGGTACGGAAGTCTCTGGAGACCTTTCATAACCAAGCCCTTCGCCTGATCACCGGAGCTGTGAAAACTTCCCCTATAGACGCTATGCTTCTCTGTACTAGAAACTGGCCATTAGAAAAATAATTGAGGAAAAGGCTTTGGTGCTTTGGGAAAAAAATCTTGAGGACTCCTAGTTATCTCACCCTCTGGAATTTGAAGAGCCCAAGTCAACACTGTCTAAAGACTCAAAGCAGGCTTCCTGCAAGAAGTGTTAAAACTGAAGGACTCTTATGACCTTCATTCCGAGTTTGAAAATTTGCCAGCCCCCCGCAGTCCTTTAGACTGTAGAATTTTTAATGTGGTCACAAATCTTGTTTCCGCTGTTCGAAAATTAGATACTAGCTGTGAGATTCTTAGAAGTATTTCCTATGCAACTATCAACGAGCTATACCCCAACCGGGTGGTTGAGAATCTATACCGATGGCTCCCGGATGGAACAGCGAATAAATGCCGGGGCAGGAGTTTTCTGCGACTTGTTTTCTGTCAATGCCCCTGTCGGCTGTTTCGCATCTGCTTACGGCGGTGAAGTCGAAGCTTTACGTATTGCCCTAACTCAATTTGCAGTGACGAACAGAACAATTTTCCAGAGCAGTCATTCTATCTGAATCTAAGGCAGCACTTTTGGCAATCAACTCCCGCCCTAACACCTCAGTCTACTTCCATCGAAAAGTGCATCTCTTGTTTTGAAGATCTTGATTCAAAGGACAAGAATATCGTTTTGCAGTGGATCCCAGGCCATTGTGGGATCTTGGGTAATGAGAAGGCGGATTCTCTTGCCAAAACAGGAACAACCATCACCCAAATTTTTTGTAAAGACATCTCTTTTCACTCGATGAAATTGATGATCCGAGACTTTTTCGGAACACTCTATCTGATAATCTACTTGAAGGCAACTCATCTAAAATCTGGTTTAACTTTATTTTAAACATCCTGATAAGCTCAGGTTTAAAGCTGTTGCCCTTTTCAGACTCATGACGGGCCATGATTGTATGGCCAATCATCTTTTTCGTATGAAAATATTTGCAAGCCCAAAATGCATGCTCTGCGGTCTTGGAAAGGACATGGATTCATCTCACCTTCCTGTCTGCCCTGCACTTGCTTCCTGTACTGTGTATGGTCTTTACTGGGAGGCTAGGGCCCTTATGGCTAAACATGTCACTACGTGATTTCTTTCGTTTCTCGTTGTTGTTTTCATGTTCTTTGTGTTCTGTTTCTTTTTTATTTTATTACTTTTTGTAGCCTGCCATTGGAAAAAAAAAAAAAAAAGGTTTTTCTTTTCCTAAACATTTTTAAAAAGATTTACAATTTTTGAACTATTTATATATCTTACACAACTTATCATGACTGCATAATAATGGGGAAAAGCTTCAAAATAGGTCAACGTTTAAAAAGAAAAAAATATAGTAAACTTATTTAAATTAATTTAAACTTAATTTGAAATTTCTTTAATTCAATTAAGATTTCTTAATAATTGATTAATATTTAATTCCTTTTATAGTTGCTTAAGTTATTTGATACGCCATTGGTACAATTAGCACAATTAATGCATGATTATTTGTTACATGATTAATGTAAAGTTTTAAAATTTTAAAGAAGATACATGCTAATTTTAGCAGCTACGAATTAAACTGTCTCAAAAAATGTTAAACTCTTTCACACCTAATTTTCAAGCATTTTTTTTTAACATTTGATCGGTCATTTAAATTCTGCCAATGGCTTATAAAATAGCCAAGTCCGTTATAGAATAAAAATACTAAAAATTGTAAACAGCATGCATTTTTTTTTTTTAAATTTTACACATACTATGATAATTTGTAAGTAATAAATATGTTGAATTCTTTCACACCATAATTTCCAAACATTTTTTCAATTCTTTCTATTAACTCCCTCTCCCTATATATATTTTGTTCTAATTTTCAAGTGTTAATAAAATACTTTTTATTCATCCACTCAAGTTCAAATATATATATTTTTTTGAACTTGTAGTCGATGACACTGGATGTTAATACAGTTTTTCAAATACTAATTCAGTAATTGAATTTAAATAATTAATTTTAGTTTTTTTTTTAGATTTAAGTTGCATATATCTACCAATAGATAGCGCCAGATAAACTTAAAAAAATAAATGAAAATTATTTATAAAGGATTTTCTGCAATATAGTGAAAAAATGTAGAAATTGAGTTTTTAAAATTTTTTTATATTACTTGTTTTAACATTTGATCGGACACTTAAATTCTGCCAATTGGTTTATAAAATGGCCAAGTCCGTTATAGAACAAAAATACTAAATTTTGTGAGCAGCATACATTTTTTAAAAATTTGCACATAGTATGATAATTTGTAAGTAATAAATTTATTTCTATTTTATTATAATTTTTCAGCCGCATTCTCATTTTATTATATTTTGTGGGCAGCCAAATGATAATCCTGTATGATTCTTTTTTTAGTTGTAGTAATTTTCCTGCCATTCCAGACCCATCAATATCTTTCAAGTCAATCTATGGATAGTATAATGCGTATGTCACAGTAGGAAAAAAAACTTTGTATTGTATTGTAAGAAATGTTTGAGATTATATTATATTCTACACAATAGGACATTTCGTACATAAAATATTTCGTTACATTCATTTTAAATGTTCTTTTACGTTTGAAGAAATGGTAATTATAATTACCATTTAAATCATTTAAAATTTAATTCAAAATTTATTTTACTTTTAATACTGTGGAGTGAGCTACATAGTAGAAAGTATGTTGGGTTTCTGAACAGAGAAGCTCAGATCGAAATCCGACTATCAAAACCGAAAATGATCATAATAGTTTTTTTTTTTTTTCTTTTTTGTATATATACATGTTGAACATAGATAACCTTGTTTCCTTCTTATGTATACCACAAAATTCCACCTACAGACTATAAGTGAAGTCTAATAGCTTCCAGGTTTAATTTAATACTGAATGCTCCTCATTTGCGTGTCATATGCTAGAAAATTGGCCTGAATGGCCGAGGGGCTAGCGCTGTGGCACTCTATACCCCAGGTTCGAGTCCCGGCGGTGCCATGGATGTTTGTAGTAGTTCAGAATCCACTTTAAATTGTAGGTCGCAGTCTAACATGACTGTAGAGCGTTAAGCGTAGGGCTGATAATCCTACCCGTAAAAAGAAAAAAGACATCTCATGTTTCGAAATCTGCTAGTAGGCAGTCAGCCTTGGCCCACCATGGGGCTGTTGCGCCAATGATGATGATGATAATGCAAGAAAATCCAGAAAACCTGCAGCCTAATTATCAATGCGATACGCGTCAAACACGTTGTCATAATTGCCATTGAGTTCTTTGTTTTAAAAGCAGTAACTGCAATGAAGTCAACAACGGAATCTGACTCCATCTGTCCGCTAGCTGCTATTACTAGACCTTTAGCTGGTCCCATTTGAATATCCTTTTTCAAGGAACACACGAGGAATCATATTTCCATAAAAAATTTACCTGTACAAATTTTTAAAGAGTTGTTACATAATTTTATTGTAGGTTTCCTGGTTACGGATTAATCTGCTATATTTGTTGTAGTAGCTGCAAACGACTTCGTTAAAAACATTATTTACTATGGCTTTATACTAAGTAACTACCTTTATTATGTTTGATATTTTTAATAGTGAATTTTACTATGATGTTTAGTTACTGATTCTGTTTGTTATTTTTTGTTATATTGATGATAATAACATTAAGAAAACATAATAATAATAATAATTCCTTTGAAATGAAAATTTCTCAAGACAATGAGTTTAAACACACTAGATTTTGTATGTTTTCTCGAAAACTGAAAGGTGTTTTCTTAGCTTTGATTTGCAACATGATAACCCAGGTACATTTGAAAAATTTTTTTATTTGACCCAGCACTTTTCTAATTAATTTTCCCTACTACTCCTTTTCAAAATAATAATAATAATAATAATAATCTCCTGGTCCGATGCAAGAAATATATCACAAAGATCAATGGCGTATTAAAATCGCCAAGACCATTACAGAACAAAAATATGAAAGTTGAGATAAATATATATTTAAAAAAAAATAATAATAGTATGATAATTTTCAATGTTACCCATAGAATTGCTTGATAATTACTCAATTATTTTATTTAAGGTTTATTCTAAATAGCTGCTGTGAGTAATTAAAAAAAGTCTTATAACTATCAATTTCAATTTAATATCTAATTATTGACCTGTTTAAAAACTTCATTTTCCTTTTTGTGCAAAATTGATTCGTACCTACTTTTCAAAGAATTAATATATATATAAAATATTATGTAATATAAAAAAAAATTTAAAGTCAATTCCTACTTTTTTTTTCACTATACTACAGAAAGTCCTTTATAAATATTTTTCATTCATTTTTAAGTTTATCTGGCGCCATCTGTCGGTAGATATATGGAACTTAAATCTAAAAAAATAAAATTAATTAATGAAATTTAATTACTGAATTAATATTGGAAAAAACTGTTTTAAAATCAAGTGTCATCCACTACAAGTTAAAAAAATAAAATGTATTTGAACTTGAGTGGATGAATAAAAAGTATTTTATTAACGATTGAAAATTTGAACAAGATATATATATAGGGAGAGTGTGAGCTAATAGAAGGAATTGAAAAAACCCCAAAAAATTAAAGAAAATTATAAAATTCAAACGTTACTAAAATTCTAAAATTATTATTTATTAAAATCAACTCTTGAAACATTCGTATTACACAGGTAAAATAAAGGGGAGATTTATAAGGGGATTATTAAAGGGATGAATAATAAAAAATATTTGATAATAAAAAAAAATTATTATTAATTAAATGAATAAATTAAAATAAGACGTTTTTATATTATTTCCAATTTGTAGTTACATTATTTTAAAAAATTGAATAATATATAATAAATAAATAATAAAAATATTTGATAATAAAATAATAATAATTAATAATTAAATGAATAAAAAAAATTAATAATTAAAAATTAAATAATTAATAATAATGAATAATTAATGAATAAAATTAATTAATTAATAATGAGAAAAGAGATTATTAACTAATTATTAATTAATTAATGATGAGCAAATGAAAAGAAAGAGCAGTGTGAATATATGAATATTTTCCCATATAAATTTAAATTAATTAATTTATTTAATTAATAAATTAATATTTGAAAAACTGTATTAACATCCAGTGTCATTCACTACAAGTTAAAAAAAATTTATTTGAACTTGAGTGGATAAATAAAAAAAGTATTTTATGAACGATTGAAAACTTTAGACAAGATATATATATAGGGAGAGTGTGAGCTAATCGAAGGAATTTAAAATTGTAATAGATAAATGCATCGGAATTAAAAGGAACAATTATATTATATAATAATAGTATATGGAGTTGTTAGGACAATTAAAAGAAATTTTTTTAATAAAAATTTTAACTACATTTAAAAACAATGGAAAAGTAGATGTGAATAGAAAAAAAAAAAAAAAAAGATTTATTTTCATTAAAAAAAATAGATATATAAAACAAATGTAAGTTTTTTTAATTATTTTTTCTTTTTAGTCACGCTTGTGCACATGGTACTTTAAAATTATCTGCATTTTTCGATATAAATCGATGTTTTTAATTCTGATATCAATGTTAAAAAAAAAAAACAAAAGAAATGATGAAATATTATTTAGATTAAGAAAAAGAATTATTTACATTAAAAATACATAGATAAAAACTATGTCTTTTCTTCTATTTTAAATTCAATGATGTGTGCAAACATTTTTAGTCAACAATTATTAATTCGTTTTTGTACAAATTTCAATGCTTCAATATATTTTTCTAATTTTTTTGTCTTTGAAATTTCATTCAAATTTCTCATTTCTAATGATTTTTTATTAAAATAATCAGTCAGAGTAACTTTCAAATTATTTGTTTTCTTATCTACTAAAATAACTACAAATTTGTCTAATTAACTTGTGAATATTTTATTTATTTAATGAAAATGAAATTTATGATTTGTTCAAGTTCTGATAATTTTTTGAATGATGTAGTTACAATAAAAACCAAATAATCTCCCAATTAATCTCCCTCATGTCATCCATAGTTTATTAGAAAACATTTTTTTATAAATACTTTTTCCAAAAAATAATTTTAAAAAATCTAATTTTATGTTATCATCATCATCTAGAATACAGTTTTTATAATAAATATATTTATTATCGAGCAACCGTATCTTAATAATTGTGCACGTTAAATAACATATATATTAAAAAAACCAGATATATTTTCAAGAATTTCTGTTTTATTTGATTTATAAGAAAATTTTTTATAATTCATGCAATTGCTTAATATCATTTTTAACATGATTATTATTTATTTTATAAAATTTTATCATTGCACTTTTTTTAATGCAATAATTTAAATAATTTTTACAAATTTTATAATAATTTTTTTGTCCGAAATTTCATCGGTACATTTAAAACTAAAACTCTTTTTAAATATTAATTAACATGTAAATCATTTTCTTACATTATCGTTATATTTCTTTATTTTAAAACAATAGTTATTCATATATGTCATTCTTAAAATATTATTTCGTTAAATTAAATAAAAATTATAATCATATGCAATGTAGGTTAATTTTCTTAACGTACTATTTTTATATTTTTCTTTCAAACTTAAAAAAAAAAAATAGTCATATTTGTTATTTTTCTTAAAATATTAATTTTATGTTATTTCCTTAGATAAAAAATATTATTTATGTATATATATATATATATTAGATAATAAATTATTATTTTTATATTACTCTTCAATTTAAAAACAATATCCTTAAGATTCAATATTTTATAAACAATACACTAAAAACAATATTTTTATTTAAAAATATTCATTTTTAAATTATATCTTAAAATATGCTTATGTTACTTTACTTTAATTTTAATTCACATATAAGCTGTTCATGAATATTTATTCTATATTATTTCTTTAATTCAAAGCAAAATAATATCTTAATAATATATATTCTTATTGTTTATCTACAAATATTTTTTAAATAATATTTCTATTATTTAATACAAAATTATATTATGCACTACTGTGTCCAAAAGGTAAAAATAATTTCCAATTTAAAATTCCCGGATTTATGGAATTTCAATTTGTTTTTCTTTTTTAGGTTGCTGGCATTGTGCTTGACATATGTGTGATATTTGACGTCGAAATATTCATTAGTGTTTGAGTTACGACACTAAAACTGATTCCGACGATTTTTGAAATGTCTGAATAAATTGAGCAAAGAACTTGCATTAAATTTTGTTTGCGGAAACGTATAGAATGATGAAGAAGACATTCGGTGAGCATTCCTATATCGGAAAGAAATATTTAGAAGTGGTAAAAACAGTTCAAAGAAGGGAAGAAGAGGCGTGTTGAAGTCGAAGATCCCTCAGGTCTACCATCAACCTCAATCGACCGAAGCACAGGTCCAAACAATTTTAGATTTGGTGATTTCAAACCGTCGATTTACAATTAGAGACCTTCCTTATGATGTTGGAATTTCAAAAGGATCGGTCAATTCCATTTGGGCCTCAAACGCGTCAAATCTCGATTGGTATCGAAAACACTGAATGCGCCAGCTCCACTGCATTGATTCTTCGTGACTTTATCGCCAAAAATGAAGCCGATATCGTTCCACAAACCATCGTATTCACACATAGTGCGAATTTAGCATTCTGGCTATTCCCTAAACTCAAAAGACTACTTCGGGGACACCATTTTCAGTCGATTGAAGAGATTCAACGTGAATCGCCAAGCGCTTTGAAGGCCATCCCTGCCGATGACTTTTTAGCATGCATTGAGGATTGGAAAAAATGTTGGCATAAGTGCATTGTGACTGAGGGGATTATTTTGAAGGCGATGATATAAATTTGGAAGAATAAATAAAGAGTGTTTGAAAAAAATTGTCTTACTTTTTGGGCACAGTAGTAAAATAAAAATTTCTAAAAAAGTTAATGAAATATTTTAAAATTTTAAAACTTATGAACATTGAAAAATTTAAATTATTTTTAACATCCTGAATAATTTATATAGTATCGCGTATAATATTGACTTAAATAAAATATATGAAACAATTTTCGAACTATTAAAAAAATATTAAAAACGATTAAAAATAATTGCTAAAAATGAAGCCTAACTAAAATTTTGTTTCGTTTCATTTCACATAAAAATATTTTAAGAAGAATAATTAGTACAAAAATATTTATTTAAAAAAATAAAAATAAATTTGACGACAATTAATATGAATAATATTTATTTTATATTAAAGAAGCAAAATAATTCACGAAACACATTTCTAATTTTTTATAAATAAAAATAAAACAATATTATTTACAAAATAATATTTTAAGAATGATAACAAATATAGGTATAATACACTCATGTCCATAAATTAAGGATAATGAAGTTCGGGCAAAAGAAAGAGACAAACAAAACAAATTTGACTTATTTGTAAAGTCTATTTATTAAACAAAGGTAAAGAGCAAAAAAAAGATGCTATATGTTTGACATAATTAATAAAAATTGCGATTTTACTCCCTGGAGCAAATTTCAAAAAAGAACCTCTTTACAAAAAACAGTATAACATGGTTAGTATGATGGTTAATATGGAGTATGTCTCCGGACGATGCAATACAGGCCTTACAACGCCTAGGCATGCTGAGTATCAAATTATTAATCTGATCTTGGGAATATCAAGCAATGCTCTCCGAAGTTCCGGTTGACAGGTGGGAGGGAGGTTGACGGGCTGAATTCGTCGGCCAAGCATATCCACACATGCTCTATTGGATTCCGGTCTGGTGAGTATGCTGGCCAATCCTTACGGGTGATATCCTCCAATTGAAGGCATTCGTCTACAATGTTTGCACGGTGAGGACGGGCGTCGTCATCCATAAACAGAAATTCAGCACCCATGGCGCCTCGAAACTAACCTACATGTTGTTCCAGAATGACATCCCAATAGATGTGGCCTATCATCGTTACACTCTGAACATGCAGGTCAGTTCTGGAACTAAAAATAATTCCTCCCCCAAACGAGCCATCCTGCACCACCGTAACGGTGTCGTTCAATGGTGTTCTCTTGGTGGTAACGGGTACCTGGCGCTCCATATGAAAAGTCCGGTGAGAATAAGACTGCAAACTAAACATCATCTGCAAGAAAAACATCACACAAGACCACTGTTGCGGTGTCCACAATGCATACTCTCTACTCCAGGTTAATCGCAGGCGACAGTGAGTTGCGGTAAGTGGAACACATCTGACAGGCCTACGAGCATATACACCAATGTGCCCTAAGAGTCTGTGCACAGTCCTGGGGTTGCCTTGAAAACCAATGTCGTCATGCAGGTAGCTGAAAGAGAGCTGACGAAACAGGTCTGATGGTGTGCCTCCGTCTGTTTTTCTTTTCGGCAGCGTAACTGCTAAATACCGGTCCTCATTCGGCGTTGTAATTCGGGAGCCACCTGTGCAACATCTACTCCCATTACCATCCTCTTGGAATCATTGCCAAAGCTTCAAAGTCATCCAAATGCTTCCTTTGTGCCATAACTATGCAGTTGAAACGAAAGGCTTTTAAAGCGCTTGTGAACAATTTTACTTTCTTTTATCACCATTCGCTTATATACCCCCTCTCTCTTACTCTCGTCATTGTGGTAGTACTATCCGCGCCATCTGGTGGTTTCCTGGCACTTTGCATATTCTTCTTCAAGATGTGTGTGATAATCCTACCCAGGTGAAATTTTGCCTTTTAGAGTTCAATTTCTGTGTGATTCTGAATTATTCTTAATTTAGGGACATGAGTGTATTTAAAAAAATTATATATAAATGTTTTTGAAAGATTAAAAAATAAAATAAATACTATTTAAATCTTATAAATAAATAATTTTGTAATCTAAATATATTACATGAAAATAATATTTTAAGATGAACAACCTTTTTATAAATAATATTTAAGAAGAATAAGTCATTTTTATAATATTTTTTAATATTTATTATTATTATTAAATTAAATATGTAAAAAATATTTTTAAATAATGAAATTTTAGTAATAATTTTTTATTATTTTAATAATAATTAGTTTTTAAAAGTAAGTCATAACTTAAATGAATATCAATACTTGTTTTAAAAATTATATGTTTTGTTTATATTTTTAAATTAGAATTTTCTTTTAAATTAACTAAAATTGTATTAAAAATATTTTAAAACTTATAAACGAATAATAGCTTTAAATTTAAGGAAATTCTATGAAGGTAATATTTTGGGAATAATAAATTATATATGCAATTATCAAAGTTTTTTTTGGATTAATTAAAAAAATTATTTTAAGATGCAGAAAATAACTTTATACGAATAAAAGTTTTGAAATTAAAGAAATAATATTAAAATATCAATATTACGTAAAACGTTATATATATATATATATATATTTTTTTAAATTTGAGAATGAGAAACGTGTACAAAAAACATAAGAAGGAACACTTATGTATGTTTATTTTTATTTTATTTATTGAAATAATATTAAAATAATCTTTTAAAAAAGCAGAAATGTTTGCCTAATAATAACACATATATATATAAATAAGGCATAAAATATTTTTAACGAGAATAACTTATTTATTAATATTTTTTAAATTATATAAAAAAAAAACTATAATAGGATCAATTACGATATAAAAAAATAATACGGACAACTTAGGTATGAATAAAATTTTGTTTCATTTCAAATAAAAAATATTAAAAAATTATTTGAAATTATATTAAAAAGAATAAATATTTTGTTTGAATTAAGATAATTAAAAAATATTTGAAGTTTTATAATTTATTCTTTTTTATCAATTAAAGAAATAAAATCATACTTTAAGAGAATGTAATTTAAATGTGGAAAATTCTTTTAAAAACTAAAAGAAGAAACAAAGAAACAAACATATTTTAAGAAAAATAACTTATATATGAATAATTTTTTAATTAATGAAGCATTGTTATAAAATTATTGTTAATAATATATATTAAATATTAATAATATTATTTTTAAATTAAAGAAGTTAATTTTATTTATTATAAATTCTATTAAATTCCTATTCCTATTAAATATTAATATAGTTATAAATTTATATTAAATAGTCAGGCTGAATGACCGAGTAGCTAGCGCTCTGGCGCTCGGTGCCACAGGTTTCGGGTTCGAGTCCCGGTGTGCCATGGATGTTTGTAGTGGTTCGGAATCCACTTTAAACCGTAGGACCCGGTCCTAATAGGATCGTAGAGCGTTGCGGGGAGCATTGTTACTCCGCGTCATATCTTCATCTTACACGAGCCCCCTGGTAATGCAAAGTGAGGTAACGTTCGTATGTAATAGGCTGGCTTTGGGTGACGCAGACCAAGCTGCCCTAAGTGTTTGCTAGCTGAATTGAACAAAAAAATTATTTAATATTTTTTTGTTCCTCTATAAATTTAAGAGAAATTACTTAATTAAATGTAAAAGAATAATATTTTTAAGGATAAAAGCGAGTATATGTAAAACTTTGCACAAGAATCTATACCTTATAAATAAATGCCTTAAATTGTTAAGATTATTTTTTTATATGCATTAAAAAAGTTCACGATTTAAGAATTAAAATAAATCCTCAAAAACTATTTTGAAATGTAATAATGATGTTAAAATTATATTAAACAATTACCGCAGATTTTCTTTTTTAATCAAACCTAATAGATAAAATATCATTTATTAATTTATATGATATAAAAATATGTAAAAATTTTAGGATATGGTTGTTGATATATATTAATGAATAAGCTACAAAAAGCTAATTTTTAAAAGTGATTACATAAAAATAAGACTTTCAGAAAAATGTTATTCTTAAAAGTATTTAAACGACATGTTTTTAAATAAATTACGGGTTATTTAAAAAAACTACACTACTAATTATGGGTTATTTACTTTCTGAATACTGCTTAAACTACACGATTCATGAAGTTACTACATTGAATATAGTCAAACAAATATTCGCAAATTTGTACTTAGGGTAACAAATTCGGAAAATAATAATTTATTTTTAATTCATTTATCTTATTATTTTAATAAAAACCATTAGAAACGGAAAATCTTTTCCCTATCTTAATCATGAATGTAATAACTATTAATATAATATTTATTTTATAATAAAGAAACAAAATAATTTAAGAAGAGCATATATGATTTTTTTTTAAATAAATAAAAAGAATATTAATGAAAATATAACTGATATAAAAAATAATATTTTAGGAAGGCTAACAAGTATATGCATAAATAGTTTAAGAAAAAAAAATTATATATGAATATTTTTTCAAAAACTAAAGAAATAATAAAATAATACAATTTAAATCTTATAAATAAAAAATTTTTTAAAACTAAACATATTATTTAAAATTATATTTTAAGTTGAACAACCTATTTATGAATAATATTTGAAGAAATTAAATTATTTTTATAATATTTTCAAATATTTATTACAAAATAAAGAAATGAATTTATTGTTAAATTAGTTTAAAAATATATTTTTAAAATGAGG
>BPLR01004199.1:0-69682 GCA_021605095.1 Caerostris extrusa | reverse complement strand
GATTTTTAATTTGACGACTACTATAAGATGTCATTCAATAGTTTAAAAACTGGATAAAAATTTGATTGATATAATTTTGATTGCACTGCTTTTACCGTTTTCAGTAAGTTAATTATGACAAGTTTCACTTAACATGCCAAAGAGTTTGACATTGTTAAAAATATTCTTAAAGACAGGTGTAGCTAAAACTTTCAAATTTATGTGATATAAATGTCGTGCATTTGACATTCTTAGATTCTTATTAGAAATCCAATAATCTTGTAAAAGTTTTACACTGCATACTTTAATTAAGTTAGGCAGAAATTGAAAATATAACTGAAATGTTTTTAAACTTGAACCAAAAAAATCCATGCCAAATATCGAAGAAGGAAAGGTTTCAATTACTTTTTAAAAGACATTACTTAATGCATTACGAATTTATCTTATGTAAACACTTTTCCAAGTATTAGATTTCCCATCTGTTAGAGTCATTAAAATTTCATCAGTATTGAAATTAAATTTTTAAGTCTTTGGTGAATAACTTTCGTAAAAGATAACAAAAAATTTGTAGATATATCTCTTAAAACAGGATGTCAAACTATGGAAGTTGCAGATGTATATGATGATATAAAGAAGTTCTTTGCATCTTTGAATCACTATGTGCTTAATTTTGTAATAGTTATTATTTAACAAAGTATTGATTGGATTTTAATAGATTCCTCCATAATTGACATATATTTCTCGTCGTTTAAACTAATGAACGAATTAGATTTGGTAACTGGTATACATAAATGTCATTCATAATTATTACTTTAAATTTTTCAGATACTGACTTTAAACGACACTTGTCACTTAGAAAATGTATCCAGTTATTATCAATGACATGATTGTTTAGTCATTAATATTTGCAATCATGAATCATAAGGCATGGGAAAATGGTAATTTCAAGCAAATGATTAATAAGATTGTAGATATCATCAATTTAGTAGAAATCGGCATTAGTTTCTGAATACTGGCAATTGAGATGATTATCTAATTGATTCATGTTAAACCTGAGAACTAATTCTCTTTCTAACTGACTAACCTTACAATAGTAAACTCACGAAAATAATTAGAGCTCTTTGCATCTGCGAGCAATAAATCCGGGAAAGTTTTTATATTTTAATTACTTTAAATAATTTAATATCAACATGATATTCTGAATAATGTTACTCCCAACAATTACATTTTAACAACATTTATTGTATCAAAATTTATTTTTTTTTGAAAATATATTTTGCAAATTGTTTAGTCAGGATTTTGTTATTCTCTGTTGAGTATTTTTTTTGCAAATCTATAAGCCATGTTATTTTTGTCAACTTCATTTCTATACAGAAAGATGGTAAATTTATTTTGACTATTAGACAGTAGTTCATTTGAAAGTCAAATATGATATTAATAGATAAACAGATTTTTTTTTTTTGAGTATAATTATATATTTATTGTTAGTGGCCTATATTTTAATTCAATTTAATGTCGCCTTTTTTGATAATGGCATGAACAATGCTTTAAATAAAAGTATAATATGCATATCTCTGTGTGTAGATGTTGGACTATATAAAGAAAATTTCGAAATGATATCGTATTTTAATAATTTAATATTATTTCATTTCCCATCTAAATAATCATCCATCTTATTTTAAGCTTTTGATAATTATTCACATATAAATATTATCTTTATCCAAATCAATATCAAAGTCCTTTATTTTATGTCTGAGAAATAAATGCATTAAATACAACCAAATAAAACTTATTTATACAATTTTATATAAACATATATATTATTTTTTTTTATATCAGACCATAGACTATCATGTGATCGACCTTTAAAAGAGTTAATAACTTCATTCCCTACTAATGAAAGAATAGGATTAATACTTTCCAGAATGGGAATAGTGTTTCAGTGCGTCCGTAGTTATCTTTAGCCTACACGCACCTCCTGGGTAGCGATAAGTGAGTAATGTCGGTGCAGCGCTTGCCTTATTGCATCGAAGACATCTGTCTAAGTGTTTGCTAGCTGCATTGGAACAAAAAATATTAACGCGAATTACCATTTATTTGATAGAAACCGTTAAAACATGAAATGCTATTCGTGGGTTTCAAATTGACCTAATTTTTAATGGAATATGGTTTCATCCATAAAAAAATGATGCATTAATGCTCAGAATATATATATATAGAATATAAAATTAATTTGTCAGTTTTTAATTTTTTTTATAATTGAAATATTATTTGAATATTTAAATTTTCCAGAAAATTCTTTTGAAATGACAATTAAAAAATTAAAAAAATAAATAAATAAAATAAATTTAAATAAATTATTTATTTTATGTTTAAATAAATTTATTTAAATTTTATTTTCTATTGCTTTAAGGCATAAAAGACCATTGTCTAAATGTTTGCCAGCTGCTTTAGGAAAAAAAAAAACTTTCCAGGAAAAAAGTTGACAGGGCTATTTTACATTTATGTTTCTTAGCAGAGATGCCTTGATCTGAAACAGTTTAGTCATATGTCTGTTTTACTTTAAAAAAATATGATTCGTTTTTTTTTTTTTAATTTTTAGATTTTAAGAAAAATTAAAAGAGCGGCCATGATTTGGCTTTTGTTTAATAAAAGCATATGAATGTCAAAAAAATATTTTAATCAGAGGTTTGGCTTTTATTTCAGAGTAGGAGATTGGTTATCTCACGTACCAGTTACAATGTGGACTGGAAGGTCGAGATTTGGGAGCTGTTTTTCGAGCGGTGTTTTAGAAGATATTGTATTCAGAAATGATGAGACTCCATGTGACAATGTGTAATGTACAATGCAAACACTATCGCATCGATAGTCCGGCTTTTGGGGGATTAGTTTGATTTGTCGCTCTAAGGTTATTTTGTACACCCTTTGGGCTAATTAGATTGGGACCAGCAGTTTAACGTGGATTCCGAACCATAAACAAATATCCATGACCCCGCCAGTATTCGAACCTGAAGCCTGTGGTACCAAAGGTCAGAACGCTAGCCAATTGGACTTCAGGCCGCGCTTCCTGGGGGAGGTGCTTTCTTGGTTTTCTCCCATACAAATACGCAAATGTACAGAAAAGTCATCCGAAGATACTATCCTCAACAACCTTCGGTGAGTTGTTTGTTATCTTCATGAATGAAGCCGATGTTCTATCCTCCCCCTTCTAACTGGCAGGGGACTACATGGTCTTGGTACTGGAGAGAGGGGAATGCTAATAAATAAAAGAATCTAAAAGATCCTTTGTCAATAAATAGAATAGCTAGCCTGAATTCGTAATTCCTATTTGCGTAATTGTTTTTTTCAGAGATATTTTTGTTAAATATGTGTTGCAATTTAAAATTGCTTTAATTCTCTTGTTGCTACATAATACACTAAGTAATCAAAGATTTAGATCAACGCATATTTGTAAACAATCATTTTTAGATATGAACTTCAAAAATATTGATAACCATTTGACTAATCACTTTTTCTTTTCCCTAATCACTTTATACTTTTGCGTTTGATTACTACAAAAGATCTAATTAAATTCTAAAACATTTATTAAATTTGTATAGTACCTTACAAAAATTTCTTTTTATTTTGTTTTTAAACATTAAACTATTTATATTTTTTTTATTATATATTTACAAATTCCAATTGATAGCATAGTGCGAATTTAAAAATCAATATCAGTTGAATTACTTCACTGATCATAACTAGTAAATAATTTATTACTACTTTTACTAAAATAATTTTCTATGTCATAATTTTCTGTATTAATGTAAAGAGTTATTTATGTCTTTTTCAATGATGTATATATTTCTTTTTTCAATGGTAAGTGTACTTAATTATTTAGATTTTCTTTTTGAATCAAAAATTATCTTTTGCAGCAAATTCTACTTATATGATATGGAATATAATTTTAAAAGCAGAATTACTTTGCAGATTATAGTTAGTAAAGAAATTATTATTATTATTTATTAAAGTTTTTAATACTTATGATGTAGCAAAGTAATTTTTAAATCGTTGAAATGTCGTTTTCTTTAATATTACGTATAAAAAACTCAAGAAAAGAACTTTCTATGAAATATTTGTTATTTAAGTTATTAAGTTCTAGGAAATTTTTGTTATTTTCTTAAGTTTATTTACTGTGAAGTAATGATTTCTGTGGGAATAAACTCCGTAATTGTTGCTAATAATTCAATTGTTATAGAATCAGAAACTTTCTATGCTCATTAATATAAATAACAAAGGAATTAATAAGGAGGAATTATAAGGGAAGAATTATTTGTCATCAATGTTCTGTAAAGACTAAAGTTATATACACTCATGTCCATACATTTATTTATTTTTGTCATCAATGTTTCTAGACCGAAGAACGTCAAACATTCGCCTAGATTTTTAATTTGCTTGTAGCCATCGTTTATATACTCATGTCCATAAATTAAGGATAATTCCGAATCACACAGAAATTGAACTCTAAAATGAAAATTTCACCTGTAGAATTATCACACATCTTGAGGAAGAATATGCAAATTACAGGAAACCACCAGATGGTGCGGATAGTATGCCACAATGACGAGAGTGTATGAGAGGGTATATAAGGAATGGTGGCAAAGAAGTAAAATTGTTCACAAGCGCTTTAAAAGCCTTTCAGTGCAATAATCGCATAGTTATGGCACAAAGGAAGCATTTGGATGATTTTTACGTGGTAGAATTATCGGATGACTGGAATGTGGACGTACCCAGCTGGCAGTATCGGATTAACTTGGAATCGCCCAGAGTGTCATCTCCAGGCTTCACCCGTATGCATTGGCCAGCATACTCACCGGAATTGAATCAATAGAGCATGTGTGGGATATGCTTGGCCGACGAATTGCAGCCCGTTAACCCCCCCCTCCCGTCAAACCCCTTCGGAGGGCATTGCTTGATGAGTGGTGTAATATTCCCCAAGATCAGATTGATAATTTGATACCAGCATGCCTAGGCGTTGTAAGGTCTGTATTGCATCGTCCGGAAGACATATTCCATATTAACCATCATACTAACCATGTTATACTGTTTTTTGTAAATAGGTTCTTTTTTGAAATTTGCTCCAGGAGTAAAATCGCAATTTTTATTAATTATGTCAAACATATAGCATCTTTTTTTTGCTCTTTACCTTTTGTTTAGTAAATAGACTTTACAAATAAGTCAAATTTGTTTTGCTTCTCTCTCTTTCTTTGCCTGAACTTCATTATCCTTAATTTATGGACATGAGTGTAACTGAAGGTAATAAAATTAAATTATATAACAATTAATTAATATGAGCCAGAAAAACATAATGCACTCTTTATTATATTAATTTGTTTTTAATCTTTTCTAAAGGGAATTCACCAACCCCAATTGCTAACACAATTAGATAAAAGAAGTTGTTTTTTTCCAACATGTTATTATGAGTGTCATTATTTTCCTATTTGTTATTATTAATGCAATTATGCTTAAGTAACTAATATATGTCATATAAATTTCATTAAGTCTATTTATTATAATAGCCTTACTATTTATTGTGTATAGTTTTACGAATACTATAAAACTTCTTCATTTTATTTTTTGCAGTGAAAAATATTAATTAAATTTTTACATCCAAAACAAAGAATAAATAATTCAGTAATTAATAATTAATGAAACATTTGTTTATATAACTTTTGTAATATATTATTTTCAATTGTATTCAAAAAAATTAAATTTTTGTTTGAAATATAAGGAAGATGTAGAAAGAGAAAAAGTTCTATCGTCATTAAGTAAAATACTTATATTATTAAACATTACAAATATTTTTTTTTTTTAGATTAACCAAAAATTTATTTTTATGTTTTCCTAATATTTATATTTATATGTTATATTTCTCAAATATAACCAAATTTTCTTTCTTATACGCTAAGAAAGTGGTTCTCAACATGTGGGGCATGAAGTTTACTTACGAACATATAATTTCCGATGAATGCAACTTGACTTGATTTCTAAATTTCATAACTCCTATTTTATCAAATAGAAAATTAACCGAAAATAGTATTTGAATATGAACATATAAAGAAACATTATTCTTTTTCACAATTACTATGTCTGTGCGTATGGCTTCTATGAAATCACAGAATATGAATTAGCAGTTCTTAATGACTTCGAGCAGGGGTCTCCAAACTTTGGGCCAAATTCGGCCGCCGGAAGATTCTATCCGGCCCGCGGATAGAATTTTAATTTGAACAGGCAAATTAAATATAAATTTATATATTATATATATCCATCTATTTTCTACTTTTATTAAATATTATTTTTTTCTTCCTTTTTCAAAGGACTGGTGATCTTTTTTACTTTCTCTATTTTGGTTCTACAAAGCATAAATCGACGGAAATAGCAAGCACAGACAGCTATCAATCGGAAAAGGATTTGCAAGTTGAATTAATTGGGTTGCAATCATCTCAATCAGTTGTTTCTAAATATGCCAAAGTTAGAGTTTTACAAATCAATATGGAAGGTAGGTTTCCCAAATTCAATATCTCAGAAAATCAGTGCTGTGTTTGCTTCATCAGATATATGTGAACAAGTGATTTCAACTATGAATCTTGGAAAGAATTATTTCAGAAGTAGACTGACAGATGAGAATTTGTGATTCCTTATAGTGAGTTCGAGGTGAGAACCTCACTATAAAGAACTTTTAAAAAATGAAATCTCGATTTCATTCTGCTCAATAACATATTTAATTTGTAATACTTGTATATTGTTTTTAAAATTTTAACAACATTTTCTTGGCCCGCCAAACTTTTTTTTTTTCAATTTTTTCCCGACAACAACAAACAAAACAACCGAAAAACAAAACTTTTCCTAAAAACAAGCCCTTCAAATATTCCAAGGCATTTCCTTAATTTTTCATTAAGAATTTAAATATTCGATATTGCCTATTAAAAATACGCAGTCGTCTGATTTATAGATCAGTAGTAATAAAGAAGCTCTAAAGATTTGCGCTATCAGCTTTCAGGGGGATTAATGTTTGAATTCTGTCCGTTGTGATCTTTGTAAAGCCTTGATGACGATAGTAACTATGTAATTAAAACATCTAGCTTCTATAGTCCAGTTGGAAGGCTTGAGTTTTTTGGATTTCTCCCATATGTGATGAAGTGCGGGGACATCAACTATAAATATTCTCTCAGAACCAAATGCCATTCTTTATTGCCCATGTGTTGGTTGTTTGTGGCATACCTAAGAATACAAGCCCTTCAAGTGTTAAAAATAAAGTTAACTGTTTTAAAAATAAAGCATCTGAGTTTTCCTGCAGCACGCCCGACGACTAAAGTTAGAATCCACTGTGGAGCTTCGTTACATTGTGAAAAGACGATAGTTGTATACATTTTCCATCTACGTGTATGGTAATAGTTTTCTTAGTTTTCTCCTATAAGACACTTAAATAAAAGGCAGTTATTCCAAATGATCTCTTTCAGCATCTGTCAGAGCATTTTCCATCTACGTGTAGGGTAATAGTTTCCTCCTATAAAACACTAAATGAAAGACATTTATTTCTAATGCCCACTTACCATCATCCGTCGGTGCATTCTATCCATAAATTGGACACGAATCTTAATGATGTGCAACAAAAAAAAAAACTTATCATATAATTTCAAGTGGTAAAATTAATTTTAAGTTCAAGAATCTGAAGGATTGAAAACAAATTTTCATGTACGACTATTGTAGTACGTTAAATTGAATTAAACGTTAAAGTATATGGTATTTAATGTCAAGAAGTATTTGGGAAAGACGGTGCAGTATTATTTATTTTCCATATGTCTGAAAGTCTCCGAATTACTGCAATAAGATGACCCTCTTCCAATTCCCTTTATTCGCAAAACCCCATGGTTTTCATTTAATTAAAATTCTTCAGTGAATGATGCTCTAGTACTAAAGCGACTGATGCTAGTAACACACACACACACTGAATGATGGTGGGAAGAAACCATTCAAGAAACAGTTTTAATTCACGGACAATTTTAAAGTCAAATTAAGAATCATTGTTTTAAAATGTTATTATGACATTATTTCCTGTCTGCTAGTAATAAATTTTAAATCTTTCTATTAGATTGAATGGAAATTGAAAGAGAGATCAAAGGTTTTTTTTTTTTTTTTTTTTCATAACATCGAGATATTTGTGTTTGAATACATTCTAAAAAGGATACCACTTGGAAATTAAATTCAAATAATTAATTTGATAAAATCATGCAGGTTTATATTTCCATTTTGAAGTAAATAATCGTTCTTCCTTTACATTACCATCAATCCTTGAGTCTAATTACCCTATTTTTTTATTATACTAAATTTTTATTTTTGTGATTAAGTCGTTTATATATATAAATAATAAATAATAAATGTTTTAAGTTATAATATAATACAATCTTATATAAATATAATTATAGAACTGCTAATAATATATCAGTATGTCATAAAATATGGATCTCCTTTTAATGTCATACGATAAAAAACCCATAAAGGTTATGACAAAAAACATGTCTAATAGCTCAAAAAATTAATTTAAGTGTTTATAAAATTAATGATTACCCATATTGGTATTAGATATTTCCCATGTTATTTAATGATTTCTCATATATTTGAGGACACTCGATTTTATGTAAAGTGATATCTTCAAGCAATTTTTCAGTGTTGTAGATGAAATAACAACGGTAATTTAAATTTAATAACTTATATGTTACCCATAATTATTTTTAGAATAACTCCATAAGATATTTGGTGACTTGAAATAATATCTGGTGACTACCATCCTCATAATATAACATATTTCACGTCTTATTGGTTGTTCTGATTAATTGAATTTTTAAATGATCTTGAAATTGGCATTTTAATAGATATTTTTCTGAAAGTTATTTTTGTCTTCAAATGAAACAACTTGACTTTTAGGTAGCTCTCCAATAAATGGAAAATATACAGCAAATTTAGCATTAGAGGCAATATTATTACAACTACAGTAAAATTTGATTAAAAGAACTCGTTGCTTACAACGACAGTCGTGGTAGAAAAACAGGTAGCAGGTATTAACGGTAGCTTAGCGTTACCTTACAGTTGCGCCAATAAAGAGCACACACGCCAACCGCAACTACAGATTTGGCGGTTTTTAAGTGGCGCCAATCTACACTTAAAATTTTTGTTCCAAATAATAAAATATATATGAAACACTTCATTTAAAATCAAAACGCTTTCAAAATATTTTTTCCAAATAATTATGTAAAACACTTTATTTAAAAACAAATGATAAAAAACACTTTATTTAAAAACAAATTAGTCAAAAACACTTTATTTAAACACAAATTAGTCAAATTAGTCAAAATTAGTCAAAACACTTTATTTAAACACAAATTAGTCAAAAACACTTTATTTAAACACAAAGTAGTCAAACGGAGTTTTCTAAGTCAAACACGATAAACACACTGACTGAAATTGCATTTCCAAAACTTACGTTCACCAAAATAAAGTTTCATATAATGGGAATTGGGACATTTTCGTTGTTTTGGTAAAATATTTCGCTCCTGAAAAAATAAAATTGCATCTTGTTCTGTTTCTGCAAAATCCCAAATACGCATTTTCGTAGCACTACAAAATGGCGTCAAAACTCAGCAAATCTGTAGCTGTTAGTTTTAGTTTGCGACACTTAAAAACCGCCAAGTGTGTCGCCAAGGTACCGTTAATACGTAAGTACCGAAAAACATTTAGGAACAAATCATTCAAATAAATATGCCACTAGAAGACATTTTCTCCAGAATCATAAAAAAAAGGGGTAGTGTTTTATTGATTACACATTTTTGCTAATGCAATCTTTGAAAGAACACATCCAAAAGTAGCAACTATGCGTTTCAAAAATATTATTCAATATTGCTGTTTTGAAATTCTGATACTTTTATTTGTGAATATTTCTCCACTGAAACGACAAACACACAACAAATTTAGCGTTACCCAAGGTGCCCCGCGTGAATCTGCTATACTGAATCCCCATGCTATCAATGTTGACTGGTAAAACATATGTACAGCTTGCAGCCATGGGAATTCTTGTGCTTCTCCTTTATGAATCAAGCTTAAATGTTGAAATTTCTGACATACCGAAGTATTGCATTAATTTTCACCATATACACGAAAATTTTTGTCCGATTTTGAACCGACTTAATTTGAAAACCATATAGCATTTATCCCTACTTCTAACTGCTACAATACCTTCAATTTAAGCATTTATTTAACCAGCATTGCTGCATGGAAGTTAATAAAGTCTACGCTTAGATGTATTGAAAATTCTATTGTAATCTAATAAAAAAACAACCTATATGGCATCAGTAGTAGCATTATGATTTATATCTTGCAGTTATTTTATATGTGACATTAAAATGACATGTTTACGGATTGCAATATTTTTAAAACTAGAGCCAGTTATGATTAAACGTATCCAATGCTAGCATTAGCTTTTAATAGAAAAAGATTTATGGGCAAGCCATTCAATTAAATACGTACCTATACGACATTTTTCCTATTATACGAAAGAAAATTTAATTTTAAACAAATCCCTTACTTTTGGAAATATAACACATAGACAAAATCATTTATTTTTATAACTAATTGGCATCAACATAAGTTTTATATTTCAAAAGAATTTTGCTCCAAAATAATATCCTCAATTCCTTTGTCAGAAACCTGAAACTTTTCTCTGAATACCAAATAATAAATATTTGCAGTCTTTTTCATGCAAAATAGAATATAATATATTAAATGTAAAAAAGCATCTTAAAAAAGAGCCAGCTTATAGTAAAATACTAGATATTCTAAATTTCTGTTTAATAAGATTGAAATTGAGAATACCTAAGGATATTCAAGGTATTGATATAAGGTTCAAGCAGTATATTCAAGGTTCTCATATATTAACGCGAATTACCATTTATTTGATAGAAATCTTGAAAATATGAAATGCTATTTGTGGGTGCAAATCGACATATTTTTAATGGAATATTGTTTCATCTATAAAAATTGACAAACTAATGCTTAAAACTTTTAAATTATGCTGTATAAAAATTTAAATAGAATTAATTTGGTTATTTTAATTTTATAATTGAAGTGTTATTTGAATATTTAAATTTTTCAGAAGATTCTTTTGAAATATTAGTAAAAAAAAAATTGAAAAATATATTTAAAAGTCCATTTTAAATTTATTTAAATCTTTTTTTCTCTTTACTTCTTGGTAAACTTTGGGATTTTTATGTGTATAAAATGATAAATTTATGCATACAAAATTTCAAATTGTAAATAAAATGTTTTTAAAAATAAATTAAACATTTCTTTTTTTATTTATAATAATAAAATAAGAATTGTGTTTTTATATTCAGAAAAACAATTAAAATTTCAAAACACGTATTTTTGGAAATTATACAGAAATTTAAAGATAATTAAAAAAAAATTAATTTAAATAAATTAATTCATTTAGTTTGTTGACCGTGACGAAAATAATTTGATTCTTTATATCATATTATCTATTAAATCAGAATAAATTATTATTAATAAATTATTATTAATTCTTATTAAATTCATAATAATTATTATCAATTCAGAATAATTCCTTATTCAATTCATAATAATTATTAATATATTCAGAAAATTTATTAGTGTTATTCTTTCGAATCAAATGTCTTTATCATCCGAACTTATTTTCAATGGGACATAATGTAAGTTTAGAAATTAAAATTATAATTATATACATATTTAAAAACTACTCTATTTTTATGCACAAATAAATTAATTCTATGTTTAAAAATAATTACGATAAAATACAATTAATCTTCTTAATGTTAATGTCCTTTTCTTAAGCAATTCTGAATTGTTTTCATGATATATTGATCACTAAGTATGATACTTAATTATTAACTGCTATAAAAACATTCCTTCCTGCAAAATAGTATAGTTAACTAAAAAAAGAAGAAATAAAGTGTAGATTTTTTGTAAAACACAGTTTCTTTTTTCCGTTAAAATGAAACAAAAACAAAATACTCAGACATACTTTTTTTCACCTAGAGATTAATACTAGACAAAAGTAGACAAAATGATTCAAAATACTAGACATAATAGATCTAAGTTTGTAAGATTATATACTTCGTTCCAGACAGTAAAACCTATTTTGTACGTGAAATATCTCCTGTCAAACAATTTTGAGAAAAAATGCAATTCCTGTACTTAAAGGGCTTTGTTTTATTGTTCTTTAAAGAGACTATTGACCAAGTTAACTTCAACTAGCTTCAACTATTAGAAACAAATGGATTTACAGTTATCCTTAAACATAATGGAGCATTATAAATGTATCTATTCTGCAGAACTAATTCCAGAAAAGAGTAAACTAAACTCTGCATGTGATAAATTACATTAACACTAACAAATGAATGAATTGAAATGATATTAAATAGAGTTTGGTAAAAATTAATTGTATTCTTACTTTTCTTAAAGGCCAGACAGTAATTTTTTAGTATCGGCTGTATAAATTATTCGGCTGTATAAATTATTCGGCTGTATAAATTATTTTTGTCTTATTAAAGCTAATTGGCGTCGGACTACAAGATTCGATGCTCTGCAATACATTCATATGTTGCTTTTCGCAACATAAAAATTTAGATAGTTTCAACTAAAAACAGCTTTTATTTATTTAATAACAACTGTTAAATTTTTTTTAAAGTTAAATAAATTGAAATTACATATGAAAAGCAGTAATTCAATCGATGTAATGTAAAACATGTGACAAAATACATTTCATTCATCAGAAAATAGGTGCTGCTTTTTTTTAAAGAGCTAATCAATAAATGATGACCTTTGACTATAGCGCTCTGGCACTCGGTTACCACAGATTTCGGTCTCAAGTCCTGAAGATGCCATGGATGCCTGTAGTGGTTCGGAATGCACTTTAAACAGTAAGTCCCGATCCAATACATCCTAGGACCCTAGGAGCCTAGAGAACCCAGGGCAGAGAAAAAAACCTATCATGCTTCGGAATCTGCCTGTAGGCTGATAGCCTTGACCCACTATAAGGCTTCAATGAAGAAGGAGAAAAATGAATAAAAATTTACACTTTTAAAAATATAAATTTAGTTAATATTGAATAATGGTACCTTAGAGTTACATAATTTTGGTAGTTTAATTTGAGATTTTTATAAACTGCCGTAAGACATTTTTCATTTGTGGTAGACACAGTGGTATACGATTTATTAGTTAAATTTATTTTCACACTTAATTTCTTTTATATTCACAATCATATTATTTTATATAAAACAAGATTAACTTCACAAAATTTTTTTTTATTATACATACATTTTTGGCAAATATGTATATATTTATGTATAACGCTCATTTCCAGAGGACATAACAAATTTTATTTTATTTTCAGTTGTTAACTTGGATTCACAAATCTAGGTTTGAAACTGATTTTATCTTATTCAACAGCAAATCTTTTAAAAACGAATTTAATCACGATGATCTCAATACAATTTTTCACAATATTTATAAATAAATCAATTTATTTCTGACACTTGAATTGCATAAGTATTATATATAACATTAAAAAAAATAAGCGTAACTGAATTATCGAAATTTATTTCTTGCTATCTTGATCTCGTCTTTTCCGTAACAATTTCAGTTAGTTGGCCCATCTACATAATTTATATTACATTACAATTCATTTCTTTTATTGTAGTGATAATAAATTATAATAAAAAAACATTTCTATGGAATAGTTTCTTTAAAACTCAAAGATGAATTATCACCCAGAAAAGAAATTTAATTCTTTAGAAAAACAATAAAATTTGACCTCTTCCATCATGGCTCCTATGAAGGTTCAATAAATCAATGTCCGAAACTTTGAATGATAGTATGACCGTACTACAGACATCTAAAAAGTATCACCCACAATATGTAACATACTGCTTTGATTTTTTTTTATGTTTATTTTCAACTGCTATAATGATTTATAAGGAAATTATTGTAGTTCTTCATTATACTTAGTTAAACTGCTTCTTTTAGAATATTCGAAAACTTAAATTAAATTAAATTTAAAAAAAACTAAAGTTAAGAAATTACTTAAAATAATCTATAAACGTTTTTACTCCATTCAATTTGCATTTTTGTAAAATTTTAAATTTATTTTTTTTTATTATTATTTTGAGGATATTTGAATATTGTTTGTTAGCAGAAAAAAAGTCTAGATTAATCAGCTGATATATCAAATAATATATATATAATATTCAAATATAGGTTTTTCGAGTTCGAGTCCCGGTGGTTCCATGGATGTTTGTAGTGGTTCGGAATCCATTTAAACAAATATGATCATAGTGCGTTTCGGGGGCATTGTTACTCCGCGTCCGTGGCTTATCTTCAAGTTTCACGCTCCCCTGGGTAATGCAAAGTGAAAGCGCCTTTAAGGCATCCAGACCAAGCTGTCTAAGTGTTTGCCAGCTGCATTAGAAAAAAATATTCAAATATGTGTCGATCCTATTTTGGGGCGTAAAAAATTTTAAAGGCAGTAATCCTTTTAACTCAATGCAATACTTTGGTCTTTGTATATCACACCATGATGTAATTAAAGCCAATAACTCACTAACTCCCAGGCACTACAGTCCATGTTGGACCATGGCCTTCTGCCTACTGTCAGATTCCGAAGCAGGAGGTGTTTTCTTATTACGGGGTAGGGTTGTCAGCCCTACATTCAACAGTCAAATTAGATAGGTGCCTACGGTCTAGGGTGAATTCTGAACCACTACAAACATCCATGGAGCCCCGGACTCGAATCATAAACCTGCAGCACCGAGCGGCAGTCAACAGGCCTAATAGGTCGCTACAATTCTTATAAGCTCATTGCGTGTATTTATGTTAATCTTTAACTTAATTCCAAGTTTAAATCGAAATCTTTGGGCAGAGACATAAGCATTTACATAATGAAAAACAAAATTAGATACAAGTCCAATTTATGATGCATTGACACACCTCGACAGTACAAGAAGCCTAACTGCATGATAACAGCACCAATTTTTGCCGATAAATGGCATGAATGAGAAAACTTTGCAGTCCTATAAATCGTCGGACTATCATCTCCATTCTATCTAAATTTAATATTAAGTGGTATATATTATAACAAGTTTATCTACAGAAACAAGCCAAAATATCTTTATTTATTTTTGTCATCAATGTTTCTAGATCAGGTGAACGTCAAGCATTCGCCTAGATTTTTCATTTGTTTGCAGCCATCGTTTATATTTTCTAAGTACTGATAATTGGAATATCTGTGACAACTTTCAAATTGTTTTTACCCACTCCTGATTATCGCTATGTATTCTTTGCTGATCCATAAAATTTTGTCCTTTCTCATGTTACAAGTACACAAACTACTCTTCAGTACAGAATGGTCACGCTCATGTGCTCACAATTTCAGAATCTATTCCTGCTATTTGATTAATGTACAGGAAATTTAACAATTGCTGTCATTTTTTAATAACATAGGTAGTTTTACTTTTTTTTTTAGGGGATTTTTTTTTTTTCAAATTTTACTTTGGTATATTTTACACAGTTACATCAATATTACAGTATTTAAGTATAATTGTGTTTTGATCGATTAAATAGTTGAATATTAATGCTTGGAAAATCAAGTTTATGGATTTGATTGCCATCATAGAATAGGAGATTCACATGCACATTGATAAACTTGCCTGCACTTTTGATTATGTTTTCTTTTCTACAGGTATTTCAAATCAATTTTTCCTGATTTTCTTAAGCATATTAATACAATAGATAAGTTATCCTTACCCATCAAGATATTCCTCCATAAAAAGAAATGATTACGTTTTTATATATTTTTTTAATAAACGCTATTATATATTGTGATCAACATGGAAATATCCTTCATATTTTAGATTCTGATGGTGTAAATTCGTTCCATCATTTTGCATATGAAGCCATTTAAATAAATTATTTTGATTGAGGTCTGGAGTGACCTAAGAATAACATGTTGTATTCCTATTAGAAAATCTATAAAGGGACAAGTATGGAACAGAAATAGGCGATTTAGGAGGGGGAAAATAATAATTAGAAGACTAGAAAAGTAGGGCATTTAAGAAGAGGAATTAAAGAATGAAAGAGTGGTGTAGTATGAAACGAAAAAGGGGAAGTAGAAAGGAAAGAAAAGGGAATAGGGAATGAAATAGGGGAAGTGAGGAAGTGTGAAATGGGAAATGGAACAAAGGAAGTTACGGAAGTTCTGTTTTAAAACTAGCAAGTGCTACATACTGAAAGCTCTCTTAACTATGTCGAAGTTGTGAAAAAAGATAAATTCAAAGTTTGAAAATCCCTTTCTTAAATCTTGTGGAGAAAGTTGTCTTTTTGGAATTGCTGTAATCTAATTTTCTATGTTATTTCTAAATATCATTGGCGAAAATCAGATAACAATTAGTAGTCCACCATTAAAATGTCTATGCACTATTCGATAAGACCACTTACAGAGCACCCCAGTGATAACGCCAGAAATTTGGGAGTCCGATTAGAAAAATAAAAAGCAATATTGTCGAAAGTGTCAAAATAACCAGAAAACGATATCGTCTTCTTTCTGATTTTTTTCGCAACGGAGTAGTGTTATAAATCGAGAAAAAACAAATGAGCGTTGTAGAAGTTCAATTTATTTTGTTGTTGTTATTAATCTTCCTGGGGCAGGAAAGTCTACACCAGGTCCAAAGGAACCTGTCTCAGGTAACGTCCATGTCTAAGGGTAATAATATGCAGCTTCACTTTTAGTGAGGAACCACGAGGAATAAAGATTGACTAAACCTCAAGACAACGCTCTACGATCATATTAGACCGGGACCTAAAGTTTTAAAGTGGATTCCGGACCATTACAAACAACCAAGGTAACACCGGTACTCGAACCCGAAGTCTGTACCACCGAGTGTCAGGGCACTAGACACTCGGCCATTCAGGCCCAGTTCAGTTAATAGAATTTATATGCGCAAGATGTCTTTTCGTGTTAAACAATGCTACTTTACAACTTCGTAGTTGACTATTTTTATATATACCACATTGTAACTTATATTTTGCTGTTGGATTTGTTGTAATCAGTCTCTTAGAACAGTGCATAGATATTTTACCATCACTATACATTACTTTTAATACAGTAAGAGTCAGGGAATTAAAAAGTACTTTCTGAACATACTGTATAAACGTTTTAAGCTAAAATAGAAACTTGTTTATGTGTTATAATAATATTTTAGGTATTATTATCTATAACGTATCTCTGTAGTTTAATAAAATATTTCATGCTACAGATAATCCTTATTATATCCAAAAAGTTTGGGTCCTTTATTATTTGTAAGAATAAAAATGGAAAGAATGATGTTTTCTTCCAGGTTGAATTCTTCAGACGAATCGGTTCAAATTTTATCATTTTTTATAAAGAAATTCAGTAAACATATACCAAATGGTTATTAAAATTATTACTTGATGTAAAAAACATTATACATGCAACAAGGGTTTATTTATAGAACGATTACTAACAGTTTATACGTAATATTACGGATAAATGAAAAAGCATTTCTTATACATTGTGCACAATGCATACTAACAATGCAGAAAAGGAAATGTCTGAGGAAGATAACTTCTCCGGTATCTACAGGATGCCTGAGAATATATTTTATTGCTCTCATTCCTCCTTGGATGTTATCTTGCAGAATATTTATTCTACCAACGTCTCATTTTCGTATCGTCTTTTATTTATTTTTTATTTTAGATAAACAAGACTTTACCCAAAAGTGGATTTTCGATAGTTGGTCTTTAAAACAACTTTTTATTAACATATATATCTATTTTTGCTATCATGGTGCATTAATACCAGAGATCTTCCACAAAAAAATAATAAAATATTATAGGAGGCAAGTATATTATACAAAAATACCTCCCTTTCTCTTGCTATTAAAATATGAAAATTTATTAGTCAACATATGTGTAAATTATTATTTGAAAGAAATGAAAAATTAAGCCTGTTCAAATTAGTACATTTTTAGTTATGTCGGACGTTAAATGTAATCGAGTACCTAGCTCTATCTGGGTGTGCTTGAATTGAGATACTTAAGACACAAATTTAAGAACTCACAGATTTATTTACGCACACACAAATATCACACACATACACAATATTTAATACATTTAATGACATATATGTATAGCGTCGGGAAGAACTCCACTTCTAACAAAGAGCCCGAAACTCTGCTACGCACAGGGTGCACGAAATACATTCCCTCTCTGGGAGAGTGTCTATTGGCTAACTAACCATTTCTCCTGAACACTACAGGGGTTATGGTTAGCAGGAAGCATAGTTGCAGACGGAATTTAGGTGAAGACTGCTTTAAATGCTTCAACTAATAACCACTGCTGCAATTATTATCCGCTTAGCTTGAATCTCTTAAAACATTAAACTAAAAAACATGACTGCAAGTTTCGCTGTCATCAGATTGATTGCTTTACTTAATTTCAGGCATGTAACCCAAATAAATAATTTAGCCTGAGAAAACTTCCAACAAAATATTCTTTCTCGTCTTACTGTTTTTTTTCCGTGTATCAGTGAGCCGCATATTTTCTTCATGCATGCCATTAACAATTCACTCACTAAAAATGAAAAGTGATGCATTCTAAGAAAACTTTCAGAAGTAAAAATATTGGCATTAAATTAGAATTTAAAATTGATCATTAAAATGCACAAAACTGTCTCATTTAACTATACTATACAATAGTTTGCATTATAAATGCTTACTAAACATTTCATTACATTACTATTACAGAATATGTCTGCTGAAAATGACAATAAGTCTGTAAACTTTGCTCATATAAGTTTATATGGTGTGTTGGTAATTATTTAATTCAGTTGCATATTATAAAGGAGAAATATATTCCCGGACAGTTCACTAAACAAACTTTAAAGTTTTTGTTTGTATTAAGAAATAAATCAACACTTCCACGAATGATTTGTGAAAATATTTACATAAATTAGGTTGGCAAAGAAATTAACTAAAAGTTTCCGTAAAAGGTCATTTGTTTGTAAATATTTTGTTTCAGATGTAGTGTCATTTTCATGTCTTTTATACGTAAAAAATGAAAATGCTTTTAACATTAAAATGCAGTTCCAACAAATGCTAATCAAAATTATTTGGTACTAATATATAATTAATTAGATGACTAGACATGTTTATTAACTATTTCGAGAATTTAGAATAAATTTAATGGAAATATACCAGATAACTATATTGCAAGATAGATAACTATATATAATTTAATTATACCAGAGCCTTCCACATTCTACGTTAATATACAAAAGAGAAATATTTCAAAATCTATAAATTTTATTTAATTGCACCTGAAAGGTAGTTATACTTTTTGTGGTTTAAAGTAAGAATTATTAATTTATTGTTCCAATTTCTCAATTAATTAAAATATTAAAATATTTTTACAAATTTTACTAATAATTATATTTATTTTTAATTATTAAATTCCACTTTCAAAAATAAAAATTCTTCTTTTAAAATATATGAAATTTTGATACGCCACAGAAAATATCACCGAAAAAATGATATTAAGTGATAGTAACTGTATTAAGGGTATAATTTTATTAGATTCATTAAAATGATGTATTGTTAATTTAAAAGTAATAGTGCCCGACTCGTTCCTCAGTGACAGCATGTGCCGCTCGTGAGCATTAGGGCTGGGGTTCAATCTGCTGGAGGCATTATTGTAGACACTGTTTCAAAACAGAGGAGGAACAATAGCATTTGTAAGGTTCAGCATCTTGTCTCGTGAATCGGACTACCTGGTGTGTGTTGTCCAGGTTCTCTCCCATACAATGTGAAAATGCTAGCAGTTTCCCCAAAAACGCCTCCGAAGGCATCGCCCTCCTTCTTCAGCAAGACGAAACCAAGCCAAACTTCTACCTACCTTCACAATAGAAGTTGCCCCCTTCCCTGCATCCATAAGTAGTCTACTCATGGGATATCCGTCCCACACTTCAGGACACTGAGGATTATGCACAACATAAAATTATTATAAGGATATGAAGTAGTTAATAAAGTACTTTGTAATTTAAAACTGGGAGAACTCAGTTCAAAAATACAAAAAAAATTTCTCTTACTAAAAGTTTTTACTTCAATGACGGTGATAGATACTATAAATCTGAAAGCCGGAAAATTCATTCATTGGATTTTAAGCGAATGAAAAGCCCAGGTAGCTTCAGGCTTGAACTCCGTTGTTAGGTTTTTATTCCAAATTACTATGGCAAAACGTAAATAAAGAAACATACCATTATGAATCTAACGCGAGATGTCCTGTATATGTGTCATTCAAGAATAGATTAACCTCAGGTCAAATGCTTAGTATAATATAATTATATACAAAATTATTTAATTGTATGCACGACAACGTGTCAATGAATTGTTTTAATTTAATTTAACAAATAAAAGTTAAGAGTTTTAAATTAAAAGTAAGTATATAAGGAATGCATTAGTGAAAAACAAGCATTCTGCAAATAAAATACGAAAAAACCCACGGACATCATGTTTCAATCTAACTAAAAGCTATCTAATTATTTAAACGAGATCTCTGGTACTTGAATTTCGACTTTGTTCTATTGTCTTTTTAAGATTAACTTTGGCTTTTCAACCACCAACACAATGTGTTTCTTTGCCGATAGTATCAACAAGCCAATTCGAGTAACATCCTGCAGGATTCTAAAACGGCTGCTTTAAGGAATCCAAACATCGGTAAACATCGCATCTAAAGACATTTTGAACAAGAATTCCACTTATATAAAAAGAGACTACGACATTCTCTAATGGCACGTTTAACTGCTCAAATACTACTGGAATCATTTTCTTTGGGAAATAAGATTTCCTTCTTAGATCTAGATTGCTGGAAATTGTTATTTCCTAAGAAATGGAAACAATATTTTTTATTAAAGTTTTATTCACAAACTTAAATTCGTTGTTAATCGTAGATGACATCATGAAATATAGTTTTCCATCAATACTTGTTATTCACTATTTTTAAAATGCGGAGCATTTGACAATATTTGTTTGACAATAAAAAATTTACGGAATATCAAATTATCAGTTCAATGCCAGGTTAGTAGAACTGTATCCGGGTTTCTGTATGGACAGCGCTAGTTACTTTAAATCTGATCTAAGTGAGATTTAGTTCGTGGTTATTCACGTTTCTCTTGTGGAGGTATCGTTACTCCGCGTCCGTAGCTTATCTTCAAGCTACACGCATCTCCTGGGTAGTGCTAAGTGAACAACACAGCTTGCCTTAAAACACCAAAGACAATTGTTTAAGTGTTTGTCAGCTGCATCAGAGCAAAAAAATTCACGTTTCTCCATGTATTTTCTTGAAAATGGAGACATAAAAGAGCGGTTATAAAATGAAAGGCTGCCTATGGTGTCTATACTAGCTTTGTTCTGCCTGAACATGCTCGCAAACAAAGGGCAAGAACTGATTTATCCATGGACATTTGTGGAATAATGAAGGGCAGCCACATCGAATATTTGTGAAAAGATTCACAAATTCGGTCGCCTTTTATATCTTTTATATCCTTATATTTGGTTGTATAATTTTTTTGTATATTTTTATATGAATAAATTCATTAAATCACCACCTTATAGTGATGTATCAAGATGGTGACTTCATTTAGGTTTATTTAAGCTTTTGTTCTTCCTTTAAGATACATTAGAAATAAGTCCGTTAGGTATAACTTCTTCTTCAAAGGCACAACAGCCCCATGGAGGACCAAGGCCGTCAACCTACTGGCAGATTCCGAAACATCAGATGTTTGTTTCTAATGGGGTAGGGTTGCCAGTCCTACGCCTAACACTTCACAGTCAAATCCACTTTAAACCGTGATCATGGTCTATGGTTTAAAGTGGATTCCAAACCACTACAAACATATATGGCTTTGCCGAGACTGGAACATTGTGGCAAAGAGCTCCAGAGCCTAGTCCCTCGTCTATTAGGCTCCTAGGTATAAATAGTTGACAAACATGATTATAAATAAATATTTTTTTTTTTAAATTAAGTGAGTTACAAAAACGCTATAAACAGAATAATAACATGTAGAGATACATTTCGATATTGCATTGATTATAATTGAACTTAAAAGTAAATCTTGAAGACGTTTCGATTAAAGGATTCCTTTTCTTTAGAAAAAACATAAATTTTAATTATTTCTGGTAGCATTGATTTTTAGTATTTGTTGTTGAAATTGTAATACTTTGTGGTTGATTTGAAATTAAAATTCATTTCCAACTGTAAATATATTAAGATAAAATACAGCATAAAGAAAAATTTTATGCAGCAAATATGCAGCAAAATTTTAAATTGCAGCATAATTGCGCAATAAATAAGGTTGGTAGAGGTCGTTGGTCGACAATCGGCCTGTAAATGGTCATACCTGAGGTACTCTGTATGCTTACAGAATACCTCAGAGTTTATCTATTTCTGTGGAACACTTTATCAGCTGTTTCGAATACACATTTACAATTGTCGGTACTTCAGACAGGACGAATCATTCGGATCATGCAGGCAGTCAACTGTCGAGTTACCGTCCACAACGACCGTTCTGATAAAATTGAAAGGGATATTGGGATTAGCGGGCGAGAGTAAGTTCTCACTCTCGGTATTGATTCAAGACGCTTTTGGATGACAAATAACCGGGAAGACCTCCTTAAGGTCTGGCAAACATGCGTTCAACAGATTGTAACATTGCTTGATATCCTCACGTATGCAGCAAGATCTATATGGATCTCTAGGTCTGTCCATACCATTGTAAATTGCCTGTAAGACAATAATTTGACATAGCGCACATTAAGTGTGTTACCCTGATAGAGGCCAGCCATCGTGTTTTACATGTAACCAAATAAATTATTTTATTATATTTATCATGTAATTCATCAGAATTCCAATTTTTTTTTTTTCAAAAACTTCAGCATAATTTTATTTTCTACATGAATTCTTTTTTTTTGATTTTCCTGTATAATTCTTTCAATATTATATCTTACAAAAACCAGGAAATCTTATGCAATATCTTACATTTCAACAAATATTTTACGAATTCGTAATAATATTTATTCAAACAATTTAGGTACCGTTTTCGGAAAGGTAAACGAACATTTCTTCCCAACAAAATAAAGATTTATTTTCTCTTTCTGAGGAACAAAGGATTTGTTAATGCTATTTTTACGGGTAATTGATCCTGGGAGAACATTTTTATTTCTCATATATAAGACCTTTGTTAGATCATTTGTTTTAGGAATTAGCATTATGTTTTATTTAAAACATTGGTCGATGTTCTAGAATTTTGGCTTTGATATCCAATGATAGTCTTTTAATTAGATCTCAATTTCATGTTTGAGTCTTTATTTCTCATTTACAATAACGTTTGCTGCTCATTAAATTGTGCTAATTGATTTATTCAAATTGATTACATGCTTGCTAATTTAAATTATTCAAGGGGTTAATTTCTGTTCCATTAATTGAGCTCAATGGAAATTTAAACCAGTTGTGAAAAAAATGGAAATGTAATATATTACCACAAATTTTAAAGATCCATTTTTTAAAAAACCAAAATCGTGAACAATTTTTATTCTATTTTAATTGATATTTTTACTACTAAAAATAATTTATTTATATTTAATAATCTAGTAATATTAATTTTGTGAAACAATTTTTTTAAAATTTTTTTAATTATTTTTGTTTTATTATTTTTTTTGTTTTATTTAATTAATGATAAATAATTTAATAAATGAAATTCTTCAAATAGATGACTGAAATGCTTCAAATAAATGATGAATGCTTCAAATAAATGACTGATGAATGAAATGCTTCAAATAAATGATTAAAATCAAATGATATGCTTCAAATGACTGATGAATGAAATGCTACAAATAAATAATAAATGAAATGCTTCAAATAAGTAATAAATAAAATGCTTCAAATGAATGATGAATGAAATAGTCTTCTTTAGTCTTCTTTTCTGAACTCATAACTTGCGTGGGGGTAAAGTTTGAATCCGTTGAGGATGTCCGTTACAGTCACTACATTTAGAAACGAGAAGATTCGACAACTATCATGACAAGATGTATGAGTATCCCGCATCGATTTTCACAGTGTCTGGGGAGGGTTCTCTACCATATTTTCTGCGTCATTTCAAAAACTTATTTTTCAAAAAAAAAAAAAAGTTGATTTTCACGTGATCTTATTTATGTGCGTTTAAAACTGAAAGGAAATATGGGTTGCTAAATATAATAACTGACCCATATCAAGTCACGTGCTCTGTAGTTCATTTTCAATTGCCTGGCTTTCAAAATTATTATTATTGTCGTTTTTCTTTCTTAATCGCCTAATACTTTCATCAAAATTATTATATTATTGATTATATTTCTCCAAAATAGTGTCTAAGGATCAGTTTATGTTCATAAATATTAATTTAATCATCATTCAACAGACTTCTTTGTCAGAATTTGGTAATTTTTCTTGTAGCATTTGAAAAATTTATTCTTCATGCAGTTTTAGAGTTATCGAACATTGGTATATCTCCGTGGCTTTTGAATTTGGTAGTTCTTGTATTTGTTATTCTGACCAATTACTTCATAAATTTTATGCGTTATTGAACATTGGTATACTTCCATATGTATTCGTTTTTTCACAGTGAGTTCATACATAATAAATTGAAATTCGTGAGAGGATTTTACTTTATTTTTTATGATTTATTTATATTTAATGTTATTTTTTTAATTCTAAATTCTGTATTTACATTTAATATTTTTAATCATCTTTTAGTAAGTTTTATTATGTAACATAAACATTATTCTTAAACATATTTTATTTGTATTTATTTGTAACATAAAAAATTATCTTTTTGCTATTATAAGTATATTTGTTTTATACTAAAATAAATATGCATTATAATAACAAAAAAAAGTATTGAAAGCTTACAGAAACGTTATAAATGAGTTAATATCATGCTATATTACAATAGCATAAAGCATGAAATATCTATGTCAATATATATGAGACTGCCACGAAACTTTCCAGCACATGTCATATACGGTTAGATACTAACCCTAAAATATGCATACTTTTATTAATAATAAATATTCGTAATCCTTTGTTATAATTTCATGTTATCTACAGAAAATGTACAAAATAGAGCCATAATATGGAATAATAGAGACGTAAGTGGATTAATAAACATTCTATTGGAGTTCAACTGTCTTTATGATGCAATGTAATGCGTTGCATTGCATGCCACTACATTAGTAAATACCCATAACGACAATTGTTGGATTACAAAGCTTGATTTATGACATCTGTTGTCAAACAGAGAATATTCTAACTTTTTTTTTTTATACTTTTTACTCTTTTTGGGAATAACTGAGTAGTAAATTTTAGTATTATATTCTGAGATAAGTCTTTGCAAAATTGTAATATGTATAGTATGAGATTATATTAACTATTTGTTTAAATTACGTAATTAGAGTTGCAGTTAGTTTAACAATCATTAAAATATAATTTAAGCTAATTTTTGTTTCTTTCTTTTTATTTATTTAAAATAATCTTTTATAAATATTATTAATTTTTCTTCTTACTATAGTTTCACAATTATTACGAAATTTACAAATTATTTATTTTTACAAATTTAATTATTATTATTATTAACCATAATTATTGTTATGCATAGAAAAATGTAATTTGTTAGCCAGACAAAATTATTTACCAAATTTTTATGGAACTTAAATAAGAGAGTTACGAAATATATTTTAAAAATTCTTTTCGGCCTTTACCATACACTAAAATGGTGAAAACCGAAATTATTTTCTTTCCAATCCAATAGTTATCATGTATAGTATAGTAATCAGATAATTTTAAAAAATCTTTAAAATATTTTTAAAATGATTTGTTTATGGCATAATTTTTAATCTTTAACAAGTCAACTTCAAAATAATTGAAATAATCATTTCAACAAAAGTAATAATAATGCAAAATATTGTATTAAATTTGTAATTGCAAATTAATTGCTTGCAATTACGTGCTTGCTATATATAGAAATGTATATATAACAAGTGTATTGTAGAAAAGTTGTGTGTAACAGCTATACAACATATTCTACAGTAAACACCTACACAGGCAGTACTAAGTTTTTGCAAACAGTTTTAATTTAAACAGTTTTTTCCCTTTTGAAAACGATGTTATCTCGATAAACGATTACAAACTTCTTAAATTTAAAATAAATTAAAGAATACAAGATGACCAGGGTGCTTTTTTTTTGAAAAAAATAAACCTATATAAAAGAAATTACCATGAAATTTCGACATGAAGATTAATTTTTATAAAAAAATAAGCAATGCACAAAGGAATATTACATCAAGTAATTAAAATACATTGAAATATAATTATTAGGTAAAATCTATTAAATATAAATGAAATCAATATTTCTAAAAGAAAACCACTAGTAATTCCAAAAATAAGAGGCTTATTTTAAGAGTGAAGGAATAACTAAAATAAAGGGATTTTTCGAGGAAAGTATATTGTTAGAATTGTGTGACAGGTAGGTTATAAATAACTGTTATAAAATGTATTTATGTTCTTTAAAAAACTGAATAATCCTTAAAAGTGATTTAAGGCTTAAAAAAGAAATGTTTTACATATATTTTTCTTATATGCCCCATATTTCATACATGGGGGAAATAAAAATTCTCCATATATATATATATATGGCAGTATAAAAATGAATTATGCACATGTTATAATGTATAATGTACATGTATAATGTTAAATTGTATATACATGATACTATATAAACTATCCTATGAATACCATTTTTTATCAAGCCAAATGATGGCCTATTTGGCTTGATAACAGAATTAAAATGTAGAATCTTTTTTTTTGTCGATAGAATTAAAGAAAGAAAAGTCATAGAATAATATAAAATTATGATTGGTTTTTTTTAACAATATTTATTATTTATCGAATTTATATCAGTTAAATATTGTTTCAAGTTAGAATGCTAAAATTTTCTACCTTTTTGACAAATTCAGTAACATATTTAAAATAAATTTAACCAATTAATTTACAAAAATTATTCAGTTTCCACAAAGAAAATCCATGTATTTGCTTTTTAAATAAAATGTAGAAATATAGAATGTTTTTTAAGTAGAATTAAAGAAAGAAAAGTCATAGAATAATTAAGTAAATTGTATTAAAAATTATCTTTTATAACATAAAAAAACGAAATATTTATACAAATTATTAATATTAAAAAAATTTCTTAGATAAATGAAAATGCATTGACACTATTTAAAGTAATGAGCCAAATTTAATCAGAAATAAGTAAATGTAAATATAGTAAAACTTCTTATTTAAATATATTTCATAAATAATATAAAATTATAAAAGGTTCTTTTTAACAATACTTATTATTTATCATCAAAGTATGACAGCTAAACTGTTTTTCAAGTTGCACTACTAAAAACATTCTACCTTGAGACAAATTCAGCAACATATTTAAAATAAATTTAGTCAATTAATTTACAAAAATTATTCAGTTTGCAATTAAGAAATTCCATGTATTTACCTTTTGCATAATATGCAGAAATCTAATTTCGGCTATATATACACTGAAGTGACAAAAGTCATGGGATACCTCTTAATATCGTGTCGGCCCTCCTTTCGCCCGGCGAAGTGCAGCAACTCGACGTGGCATGGACTCAACAAATCGTTGGAAGTCTTCTGCAGGAATATTGAGCCATGCTGTCTCGATAGACGTCCATAATTGTGAAAGCGTTGATGGTGCAGGGATTTCGGCCACGAACAGACCTCTCGATGATGTCCCATAAATGCTCGATGGGATTCATGCCGGGCGATCTAGGTGGCCAGATCATTCGTTGGAATTGTCCAGAATTTTCTTCAAACCAATCGCGAACAGTTGTGGCCCGGTGACATGGCGCATTGTCATCCATAAAAATTCCATCGTTGTTTGGGTTCATGAAGTCCATGAATGGCTGCAAAGTGATCTCCAAGTAGCTGAACATAAGCATTTCCAGTCAATGTTCGGTCCAGTCGCACCAGAGGACCAAGTCCATGCCATGAAAAAACAGCCCACACCATTACGGAGCCACCACCAGCTTGAACAGTGCCTTGCTGACAGTTTGGATCCATGGCTTCGTGGGGTCTGCGCCACATTCGAACCCTACCATCAGCTCTTACCAAATGAAATCGTGACTCATCGGACCAGGCCACGGTTTTCCATTCATCTAGGGACCAACCGATATGCTCACGTGCCCACGAGAGTCGCTGCCAGCGATGTCGTTCTGTCAGTAAAAGCACTCGAGTCCGGTCTTCTGCTGGAATAGCCCAAGAAAGCCAAACTTCTCCGCACAGTTCTAACAGACAAGTCCCTTGTACGTCCCACATTGATTTTTGCGGTTATTTGACGCAGTGTTGCTTGTCTGTTATAATTTACGACTCTTTGCAGACGTCGCCGGTCTCGGTCGTTAAGTGCAGGCGGTCGACCACTGCGTTGTCCATGGTGGGATGTTATGCCTGAAATGTCATACTCTCGGCACACTCTTGACACAGTGGATCTGGGAATGTTGAATTCCCTAACGATTTCTGAAATGGCATGACCCATGCGTCTAGCTCCAACTAACATCCCGCGTTCAAAGTCTGTTAATTCCCGTCGTGCGGTCATCATCACGTCAAAACCTCTTCACATGAATAACTTGAACAGAAATGAAAGCTCTGCGAATGCACTGCGCATTTATACCTGTTCCACGCGATGCTACTGCCATCTGAAAATTTGCATATTGCTATCCCATGACTTTTGTCACTTCAGTGTATATATATATAGAATATACACAATCTATATGACATTTGGAAATAGATATTTTTATGTAGCTAATAATTTCTAAACGAATCTATGCAGTAAGTTTCTGCTCACTAAATTTATTCATTTTTTTTTCAATAAAAACTTGGAAAATAAACTATATCTAATCAATTCAATTTAATAATATACGATTAAAAAAAAATTTAGGTTTTTCATTTAAAAACAAGACACTGAAAAATGTTTTTTTTTTTTTTTTTAATAAAACAATCTTTAAAATACGTCTCGCATTTTTTATTTTAAACTTCATAATAAAATAAACAAAATCTCGAAAAGTTAAAGTTTTGTAGATTATTAAGAGAATTTATAAATGGAATGTGAAATTATATTTCTGAATTCAATTTTGAAAGCTAAACATTTATTTATGTTATAAAAATGTAACTGCCGTTTGTCGAATTCTGTAAAAGGATTAAAAAAAGAGAACCTAACTGATATATTTTGTAGAATTTAAAAGTACCAATATAAAATATAAATGTGAAAAAAAAAAATTAAAGTTCTTGAACGAGAATAAAATTTTTAGTTGAAAAATTAAGTTTAACAGTCGAAAAACAATTATTAAGGTATCATTAATAGTTTAGTATCTTTTGTGAAACAAAATTCGATGTTATACATATTTGATTTAAAATTTTCTGCAGATTTCAGTTATAATTTATTTATTTCTAAGAAGCTAAAGAATTTGGTTTGTCTAGAAATGTTATAAATTGTAGCAGTTTTAAAGTCCGTCTCGTATAAAATAGTTAAAATACTTTGAAGCTTAAGTTTACGAAAGTTGGCTTAGATGTCATGAATATTCACTAATTTTTCCAGACTAGGCGTCTGGCCAGAATTATTATAATGAATTTTTGTAGGTGAAACCGGATACTTGTCTTTTCTCATGCAGTAATAGGTTTAGCAGCACAGAAGCTAAACAGCAATCTAGTTTTACTATCCACCAAGCCTCCTATATAAATGGGAATTCCAGAGCAAATACTTGGAGGGATTCTGTATTTATTTGAGTTTTCTTTCTCTCAAAAACAAGTAAAGTTTCGATTTAATCAAGTAAGTAAACAACTTAGCGCAACTTTTAGAGGATTTTTCTTATTATTGTTCAATAAATATAGTTTCTAGATATTGACAATACTATTTAACATTTACTGACGTGGTTCTCAAATGTTTTACCCTAATGACGAATTTAACAAGAAAAATTTGACCACCTGATCCTCTCCTTTTTCAATATTAATTTATAGTAACGAATTTGGGGCCTGATGGCCGAATGGTTAGCGCTCTGTCGCTCTGGTACTACAGGTATCGGGTTCAAATCCCGGCGTTCCATGGGTGTTTGTAGTGGTTCGAACTTGCCGTAGGTCCCGGTCCTTAGTAGAATCGTAGAGCGTTGCGGGAGCATTGTTAATCCCGTGGCTTACCATTATTGCACGCACCCTGCGTAATGCAAAGTGAGTAACATCGGTGCAGCCCTTATGGCATAAAAGATCACGGTCTATTTGCCAGCTGCCATAGAAAAAAATATTAACGAATTTAAAATACAACTTTTTTCAGTTCATTTTGCATTAGAGAATGAAAAGCCTTATTTAAAATTGTATATATTATTCTTACTCGGCGCTACAACCCATGGTGGGCCAAGGCCGTCTGCAAGAAGGCAGATTTCGAGACAGGAGTTGTTTTTCTTTTTTTACATGATAGGCCTGTAAGTCCTACGCCAATACTCTACAGTCATAATAGACAAGGACTTATGGTATTAAGGGGATACCGAACCACTACAAACATCCATGGCACCACCGGGGAATCTTGTGGCAGAGAGCTAGACACTCGGCCATCATCCTCTACATTAATAGTTATATACATATATTAAATATTATATACATATAATATTAATATACAGAGATATAATATAATATTAATAAACATTTTTATACATAATTTTTTTTTAATATATGTAAAAAAATGAGAATTAATCAAACTATATAGAACTAGATCAGTAAAAAAATTTCTATGGTGCCAGAAAATTGTAATAGTTAATCAATTGAATAATAATAAATTACAAAAGCGAATTAAGAAATGGATGGTCTTGTTTTTAAAACTTTTTATCTCAGACCTTTTTGTTTTATCTAAAAACATAGTATTAAGATATTTTTAAGACCCTGTACAATGATATTTGACTACCCAAAATCAAAAAAAGATAAATATTTACTTCATAATTAAAGGAAAGGAATTAAGGTTTTTGTATTTAAATCAACAAGTTCCGTACTATAGCTTACCGAAAATGTTAATCAAAATGACTTTAAATACAAATGAATAATTAAAGTTGAGATCAATGAGCTGTTTTTAATTAAAATTAATTGGCTTGTGTACGTTACCATCCGATTGAAAATGAAATGTTTTTAGACTATCAACTTTGTTTTGACACTAATAGCTATGGAGATGATTATTAATAATAATTTTCCATTAATGATCGTTGAATTTTTGGTCAGATTCGTCAAAACAATTTATTATATTTTCTAATTATTTCAAAGCAGATTCATTTTTAATTATGAGAAATATTTATTCCCTTATTACCCTTATTGATCACTTTATTAATTATATCCTTTTTTTATCTCTTTTATTTCACAATTTGAGAATAATTTATTTATTTTTTGCATCACAAAACTTATGATTTCTTGTTTTATTTAATTTTAAAATAAATACTTGGTAATCAAAACTGTCATTTGTTTTACTTCACATTTATATTAATTTTTATAGTAAAATACTTAATATTTTTAATAATTTTCACTTAATTACTTCTTTTCTGAATTATAATAACAATGGCCACTGCATCTTATAAATGAAGATGAAATATTATTGGAACCCTAACTATTATTTCTAACCATCATAAAATGTAAGACAAGCACTAATAAAAAGCAATACTAGTCGTTATTTTCTATTATTTTCTACCATCTAATCCTTTCGACTATCATTATCTGTAGTAAATTTTGGAAAAAATTCCAAAAACTATAATTGTTTTAAAATCTTATACTTACATTAGGCGCAGTTCTTCGGTTACTTATCTTCTAATTTCTCTAGATACAGTTATCTTTTAATAATTAGCGATTACTATTGGAATATTATGTGTTATTGCCCTCATTTTAATGTTTAATCAATGCATAATTTTGCATGCAAAAAAAACGTTTGAATTATAAGATGAAATTAGAATTCTATTTGTTCAAATCGAATGAAATATTGTTTATATTCCTGTATACCAATCTTCTAAAAACTCGAATAATTTTGCACATTATGTGAGTTTAACACATAAAATTATAATATGACCATATGCAAATTTCTCTTATAATTTTTTAAATTTTAAACTAATCATGTAGAATCAAGTTAAACAAACCTTCCAATGGAAAATAGCATATATCTAAAATATTATAGATTTAGAACAAGTCATAACTTTATTAATTCTGCATAAAATTAATTTATTTTTAAATAATAAAATTTACTATAGTTCATAAGGATACATGGACATAATATTTTCTGGTATTTTTTTCGTATTGTAATTTTAATGATTTCTTCACAAAATTTGCACTAACACACATATTTCTTTATGTCTGTCTAGGACAATATTGATATATTTTCTTAATTCATATGTTTGAGGCAAACATCATAGTATAGCAAAATAAAAGTTTTTATCATAAAATTGCCAACAATAATGTATTTTGTGAGTAAATAATTAAGTAGGTCATCATCATCATTCGCACAACAGCTCCATAGCGGGCCAAGGCCGTCTGTCTGCTGACAAATTTCTAGACAGGAGACGTTTTCTTTTTTACGAAGTAGGGTTATGAGCCCTACGCCCAACGCTCTACGAGCATATTATGCCGGGACCTACAGTTTAAAGTGGATTACGAAACACTACAAACATCCATGGCACTGAGCGACAGAGAGCTAGTCACTCTGCCATCAAGTCCCCAATCAAGTAAATAAGCAAGTAAATTGTTAGCAATTATTTATTTGATTTCAACCAATTTCAACAGTTCCATACTCAAAGATCAAATAAGTTTCGTATACAATAAATCCATAATTGATAATACTGAATATTTTACGAAATTATTTTAACTAAGAAATAATACTGAATTATTTGACTTTAATACTGAATAATACTGAATTATTTGAACTTTATAATTTATTTGCCACCAAACTTTAAATAAAATTGTGACAAATAAAATAAGGATAATTAAAATTTGACCCTCGCGATTTAACAGCCAAATTTATTATCTATGTTTGAATATTTTATATATTTTAATAATTAAATTATTAGTTGTTTAAACTTTTAAAAATTTTCCATATAATTTTAACATGAAGTTTTATTTAATAATCATGTATATCGAAAGTGCAATAAAGAAATCCTTGAGGAATTCTGTGTGAGTAATGTTTATTCTTGTGAAAATTTTTGTTGAATCAGTAAAATCTGTTTAACAACATCATCAATGACCGATCTTTTTTCCCGTTTGGCCATTTTGAAGGCACAGCATGTGTACAATTTATACTCGCTTGGAACTAATCCAATTCTGAGATAAAATGCAATATCCGTAAATATTATGTAGAAAATAATGAGTTTCCAAATTTGTTCATTCATCGAACATTTGTACACAAACTACCAAGAAAGGTATAAACGTCAATGCGAGTTCTTTATTTACATCCCTACACACTCCTCTTTTCTACGGTATCTCTACAAGTTTCTTTCTACGGTATTTATTGCTCTTTATTGAGTTGCATGTTCTCTACATATAAAAACTCTATGAGAATTATTTTAAGTCAAATTGAGATCCCCCATAAAAATAACTAATTTCATTACTCGTGTATTCACATACTCACGAACACAATATAATTTCCAATTACATCTACTCACAGAAAGGAAGAAAACACAACTGTATACAAGAAAATATATGTTGTTGGATAATAGCCACTTGGGTATAAAACGATGTAATTTATAGCTAATTCTTATATATATATATATATATATATATATATATATATATATATATATATGTATGTATGTATGTGTGTCTGTGTGTGAACGTGCATTGTAATATAATTAAACAGATCCATAGTTAGTTAACATTGGATGATTTAAAAATTGTATTATTATAATCTATTTTTTGTCTAAGTTACAGCTTTTTATACTATTTTTTAAAAAATATTAATAAAGTAAGATTTCCATAAAATATTTAACAATGCAACCAATTTAAAGGGAAATTAATCGTCTCCTCAAAGTGGGTACAAACTGTTATCCTGATTACATTTTAAGAATAGTTCAATATAGTATTTTAATATTTACATGACAGTGATAAGTTATTATTTCGTCTTCAAATTTGTTTTATTTTCATTATATTTGACTTATTCTTTACAAATTTACAAGTCATTTGTCTAAAAATGTTTTATTCCTAATATTCTTAGATCAAATTTAGTTATGCACGATCTCAATTAAATCGTGTTGATGGCAATTGATATAAATATCAATTAATCCTCTTGCAAAATCAAGCCATCTTCAAGAAATCTGCATGAAGTTATTTGTTGTCTGATGCAGTTTTCTATACTAGCAGAAAATAATGAAAAAAAAAACCTGTTGAACTTTTACGATTTATGATGTCTCGCTTTCGACAAAGAAAATGATTTTTGTAACAAAAATAATACTATAGCCACCATTCTCTGCCTTCCAGAAAGATTTCATCACTTTTGCAATGATTCCGAAGTCAAAGTTATGATAAATATTGTGCTCTTGAATAAAATCAGATAGTCTTAAACTATTCTTACAGCTTTCTTTTTTTTATCTTTCTTGTATTTCTCACTTGCCTTTCAGCATTCTTACGTAAATTTTGTGTAAAAATATTCAATTATATTTTACCCTTCTCTATATAAAGGGTGAGTTTTAAGAGACCCCCCCAAAAAAAAAAAAATGTCATCTAAAAGTGTTAAATCAGGTCCACCCTTAACTAGTCCATCCTATATTTTCTCTTTTCTAAATTTACTTATCCTAAAGATTTTTTTAAAGTTTCTGACATTACTCTCAAAGCTTCCAAAGATTGTGATTTTATAATTAATTTACACTTTATGGTGAGTGAATTCCAGGAAACCCAAGACCCAAAATGTTATCTATAAAGGTTTTAAACAAGTCTGTCTTTAAATTGATGACGTACCCAAACTCTAGAGTATCTTTTTTTTTTATTTAAACTCACCAAATCCTAGGGCATATCAGAAAAGAGAATTTTGATTTGTGAATTTTGATTGGAATAGATTGTTCTGAAATATATTTATAATACTTAGTAATACGTGAAATTTTTAACGTTATTAAACTTTCTTTAACCCTTTTTTTTTTTTTGCACAGTAGGTTTTTAAGACTCAACCCACCTTCGAAATCATAGGAATCAATTTGGCTGAATACTTATCACTTTTTTACAGGTCCTTCTATTTTTATAATGCATACTACACAACACTTTTTCTCAATTAAAGAAAACATATATGGTGAAAGGTTTAGCATTGCCTTTTACTGAAGGATTATATCTAATGTAAATTTAGTTCATATACTAAATAAATAAATTTAGTATATTATAAATTTAATATATATACTTTTACGTATACACTAAAAACCGTGTTACATGATTAATCTCTTATAATATATGGAAACTCTTATAATATATGCTATTATTTAGAACTTCTAAAAATTTGAATTATATTAACAAAAAATTTCAGACAATTATAATAAAGTATCAGCTATGCAGAAAATATTAATATCCAAATACCGCACAAAATCTAAAAAACAAATGCCTACTTTTATTATTATCTAAAAGGGTTTTTTAAATGAAGGCTGCTGATATATCAGAATTGCAACCGGTTTGTTCTTACTCGGCATGCATTATCTAACTCAAGGCCCCACATCTACTATTGGAAAAGATGGAGTATTGTAGTCCCTGGAGGAATTGTAAAGATTTGCATATCGAATTAAACGAAAAAACAAAAAATTGCCAATGTAAACTCAATGGTAATTTTCTACAAAGTTGCAATGCAATGACTACTATCTATTCTAATTTTCTACTTAATTTCCAATTTAATCTTCAATGTCTGTTAGCGCCACATGCACCAACAAAAGAACTAAACCTTTGTCTGACTCGTTTCTGATAGCATATGAATTTTTATGCTGCTATTCAAACTTTATTCAAAATGGCGGAATCTACGTCAGCTGTCTCTTTCTTACGATTAATGTTTTAAAAAAAGTTATAGATAGAGTTAAAAAAGTTTATTTGAAATGTATTAGCATTTGAACTAGTGTTTTGTGATATTTTTTGCTTTCATATACTGTTGAAATACTATATATACGAGGATATTTCAACTGCACCTTGGTTCAAACACAACAAATCTAAAAACTTTGATTTGTTTTGTCGTCCATTTTTTTTGCATAATTTACTGATTAGGCCGGGAGCTACAGATCAACGACAAACTTGGAGAGATAATATTAAGAACTAGATGAAAAAAAAAATACAACGGAAAATGACATTCGCACATGAACATTGGATGGTTAAAATAGCACAAATGATTAAAATGTGGCGAAGAAACAAATAAAAGAAATAAGTACAGAAAGTTGGGCAATATAGATACAACACAGCTTGTGATGCACAGAACAAACAAAATTGTTATCAGTAAATGTTCAAAATAGAGCTCGGAGTCATCACTGTATAGAAATTACCATCAACTGGTGGGCATTGTTGAAAGTTTTGGGTAATTTCTATGCTAACATCCACGGGTGCATCACAAGCTGTGTTGTATTTATGTTGCAACTGGTGGACATTGGCGCTCTGAGCTCGGTACCAGGTTTTGGGTAATTTCTTTATAATCCACTTTAAGTCATAGGTCTCAGTCTCATATGAATGGAGAATGTCACAAGCCTAATCAGATTCTCACCCCACATCTTTCCCAAACTAAATGTTTCAGCTCTAGTTTTGATGTTGTGTGGTGTGTTGTTTCTTATTTTTTTTGTTTCTTCGTCATATTTTGCAGATTGAATTATCGCGATTCTGACCCATTCAATGTCATTTGTGACACCATGTTTCATTGCATTTTTTTTATCTTGATGTTCGGTGAAGTTCAAATACACATTGTGTAATGCATAAATAAACAGAAAATAAAACAGAATTAGTTTTAATTGGTTCTAACTTAAGCCAATGGAACAATTTTAAAAGTTATAAACACTGTTAGGCTTAGGAATATTAATCGAATAGAAATCTCAGACTCAATATTAGATTATCTATACAGGACACTTCAGTATGCATACTATTTGAGCAAGCGGAATCAGACACTGCGAAGGAAAAAGACCTGCGTGTGATTATTAATGAAAAGCAGAAGCTCTTGAAGGAAAGTTTGCGTAAAGAAAGATCGATTCCTTGGCCACGAAAGAGTTTGCTCAATCCATCTTTTCTCTCACACATGGCTCAGAAATCATTCTCAGCAGAAATATTTTATTAAGCTCTTCCATGTGGAATCTGATGTATCTGACAAAATGTATGTTGTAGCATGGCTGTATTAATATCCGACATATTGGTAAGGTGAATAAATATTCGATAGAGTTAAGGCAACTTTGTCTTTTCAGGATACAGGACATTTAAATGTTTTGAAAAATGTATTTGCATATCGATTTAGTTTGCCATCAATATTCAAAGTAAAGTCGAATTAAACTTCCTTAATTAAAAATAAAAATGCAACAACATTTGTATGCTTTTAATTTCAGAAAATGAAGTCATTATCTTTTAGCCACATTTTTGGACTAGTGGTAAATGAAAGATGTAAATCAAGATAACTAATCATAGAATGTGATTTCTTTCAGTCATTAGTTTCAGAAACGATGATACTTATTGAAAGTTGGGTTTCTCCTTCACAATTGGTCTACTAAGGACTGTTTTTTCTGGTTTTCCCCATGAGACATGCCAATCAAGAATTATTTATTCCTGACAATTTTAACAAAAATCTGTAATTTTCCTGTAATTCCTCTGATTATTTATGACTTATAAATACATAAAAATATAACTTCTTTACACCCGGAAGTTCTGTTCAAAAGCTTCCTTTAGTCGATGTGTGTGTAATAGGGAATACGACTCCAAAAAGTATAAAAATAATAATAATCAAAATTCAATTAATTAAAATAGCTTATTAATTCTAGAAAAACAATGAATAAAAGATTAAAAAAATTTGTAAATTAATGCATTACATTTTCTAAAAATATATAATAACTCCACCAATATTTTAAATTACTGAACAAACTAACAAAAAAATCCCTTAACATTACATACAAAGTCAATATACATGATAAATTACAAAAGCAATATCGCTAGCTCACATTGATTGCTACAGTTTTTTATTGTTACATCATATAAAAATCACAGATTCCTCGCCAGTGAAAAACAATATTTATTCTCTTTCACATCAATCTATGTGTGCTTGCAACATTTAATTATAAAAACTCTGGCCTATAAGCTTTCATACAATTAACACGAATTAATACGAATACAAAATGAACAAGGATTGCAAGGATGAACAGGGATTTACATTCAGACTCTGAAACACGAGGCATACTATTCAAATCTGACATTTCAATTTTTCCCCACGAAATGTTACAAATTAGCTTTTATAATAAAACGGTATAAGTTAGAGTACCATTTGCATGGCTTGCTATCAAAAGTAATGACAATTAACATGTAATAAGACCTTTGAGAATTAAAAATGCATTGATAAAAAATGGTTATACGAATATCCTAATATTCGCACTTTTTAATCTTTTTCATCAATAGTGATCGGATATTTATGAATGCACAATTTTTACCAAAATTCATCAAAAAGTTTTATTATAGAACCTTTTTCTCATTTCTACCTACTTATACCAACATAATTAAACTACTAGTATATCTACCGATAATAGGTAGTTTCTCATTTCTACCGTAGATACCAACATAATAAAGTAAATTAAGTTTTTGTATTTTTAATGTTAATTACTTCATACTGTAGAGTTTGTGTACCAGAATTTTAGATTTAAAATAAATATTATGCATCTGTAACCAGGGGTGGCCAACCCGCAGCCCACCTTGAATATTTTTCCGGTTGTTGAGATTTATCACACTTTTATAAAATATATTTATTTTATAATGGTGAACATCCCTAGATACGCATAGTGATTGTTGATAACAGAGCAAACCAGACTCTTAGTTGAAGTTGTTAACACTTTTGATTCCACTGACACCTGCGAATCGTTTTTTTTTTCGAAAATGAAATTAACCAAACACAAAACATGCTCAAACATAACGGACGTTAACCTGCGACACCACTTACGATGTGCAAATTGAGTGAATACCCCAAATTGAGACCGATTTGCAAAAGATAAGTGAAAGAGTGGTGAAGCAAATATCGCACTAGTAAAATAAATATTTTTTAATGATTTCATTTTTTTATTTCGTTTATATTAAGATATTTTTTAAATTTCATTTTTAGTGTTATATATAACTTTGCAATGTGGATTTATTATCAATATTATTATATTATCCATGTTTACATATAAGAATAATAGTAAACACAACTATAAAAAGTCATTATGTTTCAATTTATCTCTCCAAAATGTCTATAGTGGGGCTAAATCTAATATAATTTTATATGCGGCCCGCGGAGTTCTGATGCATTTCAAGATCATTTGGTTGGTCACCCCTGCTTAAAGTATTTTAGATATGATTATATAACATATTTATATTTTATTAAAGGAACGTCAGGAAAATGATTTTTTTTTTTTTTGAAGTTTATGTAGTAGAAATTTCTTAATGGAAGAAAAAAATAATGCATTTATCCTATTATATATACATATATATATTTTTGTGTGGGTGTGGATGTGAGTGGGTGTGGATGAGTGGGTGTAGTTCAGTTGTTTTTTTTTTTTTTTAACATAAGAAATATACTTGTGACAAAACTTTAAAATGCCAAGGTATAAATGGTATAATACTAAAGGTATAAATAAGATCACACCAATAATAGTCTAACATGATTCTTATAAATTCCGAGTGAAAATATATTATTTCTGAATTCCACATCTATTGTTAACCAGATTAAGCATTGTAATTGAAATGAAGTAGATTTAGTGGTTTAATTCTTTCCCACAAAAGTTTTAGTCAGACTTCTTTAAGAAAGATAAATCAATATAATTTTAATTTGGCATTGAAGCGATGAAAAACGAACAAAAAAATTTCATTATATTATAAATTAAAAAAAAAAAAAGAACGACGGGATTGCTGAAAAGAAAACAACGAAAACATGATAAAAACTAAATTTATAAAAAGAGTAAAGGACATGTGATAAGAACTTTAAATAAAGGATTTTAAAACGAAAAGAACTTTTAGAGCTCATTTCAAACTAAATAATTCCAACATGATGCACAATAATTCAAACTTTAAACTTCAATTCGAATCTAAATAAAAATGTGTATTTTTAAAATTATAAGTATTGAAAATTTTTATATATTTTTTTAATTTAAAGCAAAATTAATTCATTAATTAATAAAATAAGGTAATTAAAATTAAATTTAATTAACTTAAATTTAATTCAAATTAATCAAATTAATTAAAAATTAATTTAAAATTTAATTTACACAAAAGAAAATATTGAAAAATATTAATGGTAATTTTAGACAAATGTTTTAAAAATCTGAATATAAACAAGTAATATAAAAAAAAAAAAATTTTAAAGATAATTCCTTTTTCACTATATTGCAGAAAGTCCTTTTTATAAATAATTTCCATTCATTTTTTTTTAAGTTTATCTGGGGCCATCTATTGGTAAATATATGCAACTTAAATCTAAAAAAATCTAAAATTAATTAATTAAATTTAATTACTGAATTAATATTTAAAAAAACTGTATTAACATCCAGTGTCATCCACTACAAGTTCATAAAAAATGTATTTGAACTTGAGTGGATGAATAAAAAAAGTATTTTATTAATGGTTGAAAATTTGAACAAGATAAATATATATAGGGAGATTGTGAGCTAATAGAAGGAATTGAAAAAATAAAGATACAATTAAAATTGCAAATTATTTTATTAATATTTTTACTATTTATCAGATTTAATTATTTAAATTTAGCAGTTTATTATACAATACCGGAACATCTCACATTATAATGTATTAGGGGTGCCTTAGATATAAGTTTTTCTCGAATAATTAAAATTCAACTTTTTCTACATCAATAATTTACACTGCTTTTCACCAAATTTATTTTAGTAAAAGTACTTGTTAAAAGTTAATCAAGTAATTTTAATTTAAGTACATGTATCTATACATAATTTTAAGATAATAAACATTCATATATCACTACGATGAATACTTCACAAAAATGAAAGCTAACTATGTCTCACAAATTTCAAATTGAATTAATTTTAATCATGAGGCTTATTTACCTTGAAAATAAAAAAAAAATTATTTTTATACAAAGAAACAAGTCTTTAAAAAGTTTTGATCTAAAACTTCGTTTGAAAATATTTTTGATTTTAAGCTAAAATATTGTTTACTTCAATAATACCAAGGTGAGATGACTTGAAAATAGATAATCCACTGATGCAGATATTATGTTAATATTTGTTAATAGCTTGTTTCTCATCGACTTAAAATGTTTCGTGTATGTTTAGAGTATCTTTTCTCGCGTTATACAAAATGCAGCGCAGTTTTTCTCGAAGGACTTTTTATCTCTAAATTATTGGGAGAGCATGAAATACTTTTATTTTTAATAGGAACTTCTATATTGAAAACAATTCAATGTTCTATGAAGGTATAACAAATTTAATTTCTCATGCTTAGTTTTAAATCTAAAAACATATTTGTATTGTATGCCAAACATTAAAAACATTTTCGAATGTTTGAACGTTGTCTGTATCATAAATTTGTTTTTTTTTTCATTATTATTTTTTATTTTCATTATATTCAGTATTATAAAGAATATATATAACGAATATTTAAAAAGGAAAATAACAATAAGAAACTATATTTTTTTTTTACTTTTAAATCTAATCTGCTGTCATTAATATCTTTATTTTAGCATGCTAACATGTTATATCCAAAACTATGAACAATTATAAAAGATTGATAAGGCCTTATTTTAGGATACATTCAAACTGTGATGTATATAATATTAAATACAGCAGCGAATATAAATATTAAAAAAGTCACATAACATAATGATTTTTCTTACGTTGATGAGCTTCATATTTCCCATTTAGATACCCCATGGATGAATAAAAGGCATTGCCTTCCGGAAATCTTTTAGAGAAAATTACCCTGAACTTTCATGTTGTATTGGAAAAAATTAAAAAAATCTTTTAGGCTCTTGTCGTAAATGAAAGAATCTCATATACTATGTCACAATTATCAACAAGTTTCCTTTTTCTGAAGCTGCGAATGCATGGATACTTCAAGCGAATTCAAATCTGATCCTTTCTGTACATGACTGTGCATATCTCCATTATTTTACCACGATTCAGTTGATCGAACTGCTTGTGTTATACTTTCCATCAGCTGCCTCATCAATAAAACATCAGATCTCGAGATTCTTGATCAACGAATCTACAACTAGGGTCAGTAGTTCTCTAGCACAGCGGTATGGAAACATTTTTAATCGTGCACCCCGAAATAATTACAAGTTATGTCCCGTATAATATATATACGTAATAAATAATTATATATGTATGGTTGATTATAAAAAGACTTCCTCGATATATGAGACCCTAGTTATTATATCATTCACAGAAACTGAATGAAATTTCGGTTTAAGGTATTTTCAAGTATGCACTCGAGAATCATATAAAAACAACAACTAAACTTTAGAAATTATTGTTAGAGCGACAAGATTTCCAAAATTTCAAATACCAAAACTTACTGTTTTTAATGTAATGTAATGTCTGTGCTGAAAAACCATAAACAGCGTTTGAAACAGTTCCTGTAGCACGAAAATCCCCTACGCCAAATAGACTAAGAAGAAACTTCAAAACAACCAATAAGGGCATTGAAGAAATACAAATCAAAACATTTTACTGTTTTCACAAATTTTCGACTTGACCATCTTCAGGTACAATGACAATTACCATGAGGCAAATGGTGGATAGCATTGAAGCGCGTATTATGGCAGGTATCTCTACAGCAAAATGCTCTATCTGACGTCGTATAGATGCAAGAAAGAGTTCCTCCGCATGTTAAGCCTTCTGTCATACGTTTCTTAACACAGCAGTGTGTTGATAGAGTTATCTCCCGTCATTTCCGTTTCCGTGTCTCATTTCCATTTTCAAGTATCCAATCTGTCTCCGATAGATTTCTGGCTGTGGGAATACCTGAAATCCAAAGTGTATGCTTCTAATATGCATCATAAGTCTGACTCAACTTGGTTTTTCTTGATTTTTTGTTCATGCTTCAGCGCTATTCACCATTTGTCGGATGCAAAGTGCCATCGTGTGTGAAAGAGGTCACTTGGAAAATTTATGAAGTGCAATGAAATGTTTTGCTTTCAGCCGCTTCTCTGCCCTTATTGATTGTTTTCACTTTGCTTCTTAGTCTGCGTAGGCCGGGTGAAGTTCGTGCTACAGATACAGTTCCAGCGTTACATTTCAATAAAAAAAATTAACTGTTGCCTTTTGAAATTTTCGAAAACTTGTAACTGTAAGTATACTTATTAGAGTGCAACTTGTGTTTTTCAAATTATTAAGGAGTGTATATCTTAAAATACCTTATGCCAAAATTTCTTTCAATTTCTATGATAACTAGGAACTCATATATGGATTTTTTTTTATAATCACGCTATATATTATTAATTATTAAATATTATTTCTTTATTTTAAACAATTCATAGATTTATTTTAAAATTAGATAATAAATTTGCATTATTAATTAGAATTTAATGTTAGTAATGTGATTGCATGTGTTTAGTAATATCGGAAAAATATGGTTGGATCCAACATTATGGTGTTAATGAAATTCGGATATCTGATTCTAACTCTGATTTATTTTACTTTGTTTTATTAATTAATTTTTATTTTTGTTGCAATTAGAAAAAAAGCTCCTTATCCATGGATAAACCATATATGTCAAAATTGCATGTCTTGCTGAACCTATTAAATTAGTTTATTCAGATTTTAATCGAATCCACCAATTATAAAGGGAGTTTTCTCGAAATTCAAAAAATTTTGGTTTAAAATTTTTGCTTTATGAATGTAAAAAGAATTAAATAATATACGATAAGTTTTTTAACATGCAGCATATTAAGAGTAACAACAAGAAATTGAAAAAACAATCACCAGTAACAAATGTGAAACTATTATAAATGGCGATTATTAGAAATGAGATTCTTAGGAAATCTGTTTTAACAAATTATAATAACTAAAACCAATTAAATATAATTAAAACAAAAATTATGCATAGATTTAACTAACTTTAACGATAAGCAATATAACGAAATATGTTACAAAATATTCTCCCAAAAAAAAAAAAAAAAAAAAAAAAAAAATTAACACAAAAAAAAAAATGCACAGAAGAGGAATAAAATAAATGAAAATGGGTTAAAAAAAAATACTTATCATGAAAAAAATTTGTGTCAAAAATAAGCCCCTGCGTAAATTATCATTTGATGATCGCTAATTTGGTCCCTAAAATAAGTATATCGCTCAAACACGACGGACTGGTCTGGGGAGTTCAACATCGTAAATGTACCGGCTTTAAAGCGCATGCGTATGAACATAACAATAATTTCTTCTTCAGCGTGTTCTTTCTTCTTCAGATGTATCTTTCCTGTAAAGAAAGCACGCTTTTTTACGTCCCTTTGTTTTCGGCAGCCTAGTGGCCAAGCGGCTAGCGCTCCGGCCTTTTGTGTCACAGGCTTCAGGTTTGAATCCATGGATGTTTGTTAGTAGTTCGGAATCCACGTTAAACTGTAGGTCCCGGTATGTTTAGACCTCGTGTACACGAGATCACCGTAGAGCGACAAACCAATCCTTTGTCTTCATGCACATGCGCTTTAGAGTCGATGCATTTATGGTACTGAGCTTTCCAGATACAAAAACCAATCGCAGCGATCAACGAGAGAACCTCGCGTTCACGTGATACACGACGATTCACTCTTAAGTGATCGTGACCTGAGTTCTTGGTGTACCCTCAAGAATCAATTTGTGAACCCACTGGTATACTCATACCGCACTTTAGAGGCTGCTGCTCTCGAATGGATCACTTATTTGTAATTTTAGGATATTTGCAATTTTTGATGAAACTAGGATTTTTTTCGATAACTTTTTTTCCTAAAAGATGTTGATAATTCTATGAGCAGAATTCATAAGCCTATTTAATTTAATTCTTAAATAATTTACTAATTTTATTTTAGTAGAGTTGTCAACTAAACTAAGGAACTGATGTTAAGACTATTTAAAAACATTTATTATTTGCTAGGAAAGATACAGTCCTAAAAAGATGGCTCTTGGAAAGATGGTTCTATGAGAGCTGATAGTGTCTGCAGCTATACATGAGTGTAAAATGACTTTTCCATTCTACTTTCAATCAATAAAAAATCCTGAAACTGGTCATAAAAATTGAATGAGAGTTTCACTGGTCATAACAAATCCAAACATATATCAGACAAACCAGATGCATACATCCCATTGAAGTTCAGTAATTATTGACAAATTTCTGCATAAGGATGTTTGGTTAAAATATGTTCTATTTATAGTTGTTTATATGTTAATGGAGTTATTTTAAATTATAAAACGGTCCTCAAGTCGTCAAAAAACATAAAAGACTCCATCAAGCAAGTGATTAAAAAATAAAATGTGAGAACTAACGCCATCGATTAATAAAAATTGTTAAAAATAATATTTAATAATAATAATACTTGATAAAAATGCACAATAATATTTTAAAATTTTTTTAAAGGGTCTACCAGCTATCAAAAATACTAATCTAAAAAATAGTCCTTAAAATTATAAAAAGAATAATTAATAAAACCTTTAAATTAAACCTATCTTTAAAATAATCCTTAGGCAAATAACAATAAAACTCAAAATATTTAGTTGTTGATTTTCAGTTTTTTATTTATTTCTTATTATTATTTCTTACACGATTCAAAATGTATTGCAACTAAATATTTCATTTTCGAGATCTTAGCACTTTCAATTTTCTATCTTGTAGAAAATATAGAAGTGCAGATTTATTTTAATGGAAATTCTTTTTTTTTTTATTGAGCTTTTTCGCAGCTTAAATCTAAATTTACATTCACATTTCTGACACAAAATGTAAAACGTTAACAACAATCCGTATTTTATCTCTTTCTCGGATATTTGAACATCGTTGGTGTCTTGATTTCGTTTTTGCTCTGTTCGTTAATATTTTGAATAAAGTCACAGAAGCCGGAAAATTTTCAGTAGACAAATTTAAATGCGTTTAGGTCTTTACTTCTAAGTTAGAAAATTGAAAAGAAGTATACGCATGGAAGAATTTTCTCTTTATAAATAATATATATCTTGTAATATGGGGAAAGATTTATACTTCGTTCTGCAAAAAAAAATTGACTAGGAATTAAAAAATTAAATATTTATAGAAAATTTTATTTATTTCAGGAAAAGGATACGTAAAATATTTTTATCAAATTGTCTAAGAAAAACCATTAAATGTTACAAATCATGATTTTTTGTAATAATTTCGTATATTCTGAATTGTTAAAGTGTAAATAAATGTTCAAAACTAATATACGACTATATCCAAAAAGTAAGACCAATTTTCAATTTAAAATTTCCGGGGCTTATGGATTTTCTTTTTTAGATTGTTGCCACTGTCTTTGACATCTGCGTCTGCGAATATCAAAATATTCGTCAATGTTTGAGTTACGCTTGGCTTTGTGAGACGTTAAAACTGATTCCGGCAATTTTTGAAATGTCTGAATTAGTTGAGCAAAGAACTTGCATTAAATTCTGTTTGCGGAAACGTATAGAATGTCGCAGAAGGCATTCGGTGAGCATTCCTACATCGGAAAGAAATGTTTACAAGTGATATAAACATTTCAAAGAAGGCAAAGAACGCTTTGAAGACGAATAGCCCTCTTGTCGACTATCAATCTCAACCGACGAAGCTCACGTCCAAAAAATTTAAGATTTAGTGATTGCAAACCGTTGATTTACAATTAGAGACCTTGCTGACGCGACCTCAAACGCGTCAAATCTCGATTGGTACCGAAAACACTCAATGCGCCAGGTCACACTGCATTCATTCTTCGTGACTTTTTCGCCAAAAATAAAAACCATATCGTTCCACAACTACCGTATTCCCACCGTGCGACTTTTGTCTGTTCCCTAAACACAAAAGACCACTCCGGGGACACCTTGTTGAGTCGATTGAAGAGATTCAACGTGAATCGCAGCGTGCTTTGAAGGTCATCCATGTCGATGAATTTTTGCATGCATTGAGGATTGGCATAAGTGCATTATGTCCGGAGGGGATTACTTTGAAGGCGATGAAATAAATTTGGAAGAATAAATAAATAGTTTTTGAAAAAAAGTAAAAATTGGTCTTACTTTTTGGGCACAGTACACGTTCACAACTTATATATATATATTTTTTTAATTATTAGATCATAATTTTAATTTTTTAATTTAAAATATAAAAACAATTATTTTTATTTGTTAAAGTTATTCATAAAAACCTTATATTTAATTTTAAATAATAAAAAATAAATCCTTCCAAAATATATATTCATATTTCGCTTATATAAATACCTTGGTCTAAGTTTCCCACAAAATGCGATAATTTTACAAGGTCTTATGCTCTTGTTAAGATTTATTAGAAAAGAATAAAAAGCTTTTTCTCAAGCATAAAAGTCATTAGCGTGGTATAATAAAAGCATAAAATAAATTAGTGTTTTATCAAGGAAATTGCTCGAAATACTAAAAGTAAAACATGAATATTTTTACTAAGCGTTTTTATGAAGGAACATTCAAAATAATTCTTGTAATTATGACATAAAATTGTTGCCATTTTCTTATGTAAAAAGTTCCTTTTATTAAATATAGCACGGTTTTTATCTTTATTATAATAACAACATTTAAATGAAGAAATTCAGTTTATAATACTTCTTGTAAAAAAAAAAAATCTTTATTCAAATATTACCAAATATGTAAAACATTTCGAAAATATAGTAAAAAAATTAACAATCGATGCAATGCAAACAAACTGAAATAAAAATTATTCCACTGTAAAAACACACCCAAAATTCATAAAATATGATTCATATATACAATAGATTTTTACAGAATAATTTTTTAAAAAAATGCATATTTTAACTTTATAAATAAAAATGAATAATAACAATGATGAGAAATTGTTAAGAAACTTTGAAATTACCTTCGAGGCATTATGTAAATGTTTCATCGGAAATTCATTTACTCGTTTTTCTTATTTCAAGTTCTTTTTTTTTTTCTAGATGAGAATATATTTAAAATAAAAATAAATAAAAAGTACTTTCGCTAATCAGGTAATTCAATTTTTAAATATTTCTCGATAATTTCTAAAATATTTTAAAATTTTAATATTTTATACATTCTGAAACATCATCATTATAAGCAGTAGAATATTGTAATGAATAATGTTGTTATATAAAAAAATACAATGTCCACGAAAAAAGTATCCCATAAACTGCATATATACCTTATTATGCGGCTACATTAAACAAAATATAATACATTACAGAACACTATTTTTGGAATGACAACAAATATTGCTATTAAATAATTTATAATAATAGAACAAGTTTTAATTTAATATTAATACAGTTTTAAAATGAAGTTTTGAATCGTATAAAAGCACTTTTTAGATAATGTTTATAAATTTAATTTAAATTGTTTTACAACTATTTTTCCCATAATAATAAAATAATTTCAACTTTAAACATTCTATGATCAATAAAATATTGTACAAAAGTATAATTTTTAAAAAAGTATTATTTTATTAAATGAATATAAACGTTAAAGAAAAATTAGAAAATAAGAAATACTCTGACAATTTCATTTAGTTGAAAGAAAATTATTTATTATATAAATTGCTGTTTTTAAGTGCAAAAATGAATAATAATACTGATATAAATTTGCGAAGAAACTATGAAATTACCTTCAACACATTATGCAATTATTTTATATTTAATGCACGTTTCTCTTCTCGTTATGTTTAAAATAAATTTATTATTCTCATTGAATAATAAGAATTATCATTTGAGTTATTCTTTCCAGAATTTGAATAAATTTGTAACATCTTTTCATCACCAAATACAAGATTAAAAAAAAAAAATTATTTTTCAAATTTAACAAAAGGAAATTTTATTAATATTACAAACCAAAAAAATATTTAATACTTAACTTTATTTCTAATAAATAAATTTATCAAGGTATTTTTAAAAAATATATTTTATCATTTTTTTAGTATATATTCATTAAACTCTACTAAAAATAAAATAATTTACACCAATTAATAAAAATCATCATATATAAAAATTTTTCGACACCATTTACTAGATATAAAACATATTTAACAAATACAAAAAAATATATTCTACCTATCTACTGTCCAATTTTAAAAACAAAAATACTAAATCAACATTAAAATTTAAAAAAAGTTCAACACTAAATTCATTTTCAAATAAAAAAAATACTTTCATAATCACAAAGATTTATATTTTCATATTTTTAATCTATACTCATTCAAGGCTCTGAAATGACAATATCCAAATGAAAACTATTAATGAAAAATCTATCGTAATTTTTTTTTTGAATTCCAAAACATATGAAGCAAATATAAAATACGTTTGACATGTCAACTAAAAAAAAAAAAAATTAATTCGCATTACTACAAAATAATTTATATAATACTTAATTTTCTTTTCATATAAATAAAATTGTCCAATTACTTCATATTTTCATATTTTTCTTTAATATATGCTCATTCAATGACTCAAAAAATTAAAATCGCTCACAAATAACGTATTAACCTACTAATGGAAGAAGAAAACAATAATGATATTAATATTAACAAAGAGTAATGTTAACTATATACTAATAAAATTATATTCAAATGGCCAACATATCAACAAACATAAATTTGACATATACATATATAAAAGACATACATCGACACAAGAAAACCAACGAGAACCGACAAGAGTGAACTAGAAACGTGATCATTTTGCTCGACAAAAGCACCACTGGCATTTGCTACACATAAATATATGGCATACCCATCATAGCAGTCGTAACATAAAAATCCTAAAATACCTCCCATTCAAACCTCTCAAAAAAGGATGAAATTCTTCAAGAACTAATATTCATATGTCTATCTATCTCGCTCTCTCTATATATAGAGAGAGATCTCTATATATATAGAGAAGGAAAAAAATAAAAAAAAAATATACTGAACGAGAGAGAGAAAAGAGAGACCCATAACAAGAAAGTTAATTCAGCATTAAATTTTATTTCAAATACATAAAGTTCTCACAAAGTTGCATGCCATCTCCTTTTCCTTTAGTATAATTCAACAGTATACTAATATATTCACATTAATATAATTCATTTAAAGCTAACGAAATCAAAATTACTAATTATTAACGTATTAACCTTTGGATGGGAAATTTCTATAGAGTTGAAAGAAGTGATAAAGTTTATAATGAAATAAAAAAATAAAGTTTATTTTTAATAAAGTTAGTTGAAAGAAGTGATTAAAGAGAAATTTCCCATTCAAAGACTAATCCGTTAATAATTAGTAATTTTGATTTCGTATATTTACTCTGTCACTCACTGCAATAAAGTTTATTCAATATAAAATTTTCTGGTCAAGGAAATAATCACATATTATTTCTCCTTTTAAATATGCACTAATTTAAAATTAATGAAAACAAACTTACAAACAATTAATCTATTAGTGAAAGATGTGTTAAATCAATTTTCAATTAGTGAAAAATTGTGTTAATCAATTAGTGAAATTCAATTTGTGTTTCACAATTAGTAAAAAATTGTGTTAAATCAATTTTCAAACTTCAGAAACATTTCAAACAAATATAAAATACATTCGACACGTCCCCGCCAAAATTCAACAACAAAAAATTATTTAAATCGCATTAGAGCAAAATAACTTATTCAGAACTTAACTTTTTCACCAAGTAAATAAAGTTCTCACAGTCACAAAGGTACTTACCACATCCGATATCTGCGAAATATCCGGCAAGGGAAGTAATCCACAAGTTCAATCGATACAGGGAAAACACGGACAAAAGTTTTGGGGCGCAATTCGGAGTCGGGCTCAGGAACGTAGTGACACCGGCAGAGAGAGAGGGACGCCCTATCGCTCAGAGGTGCGGCGATTGTGGCGCCCTAGATTCAACGCCCGTTACGTATTGACAGTGGAGACCGCCGATAGTGTGCCGGATTTAGATAAAAAGACCGATGGTGTCAAAGAAGAAATGATATACGGATATTTGACGGGACCCGAAAAAAATTAGGTGGAGTTTGTGAAAAATGAATCAGTATTTGTCAATAGATATTATTTTTTTATTAAAAAAGTTCTGTGTTCTCTAAGATCTAAATAAACAATGCGTTCTGACATCACGAAAAAAATGCAGCCATTTTTTGAGAATGATGGATTAAGTTTTTAGATGGTGAAATTATTTATCCATACAAAAAAAACGACATTGTTTCTATAAAAGAAAAAGTTTAGAAGAAAGATTTTTGTTGAACATTGATATATTTTTTTCGAAAATATTTCAAAATATTATTTGTTGCATAAAACATCAGATTGAAATATTGATGAAGAATTTTTATTTTATTTTGGTTTTCCTTATTTTTGAATTTAATAGGATAGGATAATAAAAAAAATTACTTTTCAGCGAAGTTTAAAAATTGCATCAATGTTCATTTACATTTAACAGTATTCCACTACTATTTTACCGATGTATACAAAAGCAGATCTAATACTTTACCCAAAGAATAATATATATCTAAAACCTACTAAAGATATGATTAGAGTGTTTAAAAAAATTATTTTTATTATTATGTAGGTCATATTTTCAATACAGTCAAGTACTGTTTGACTAATAAAAATGTTTAAAACCTATCCATTATTTGAGTATTCAGAAAATTTAATTCAAAAATTTGAATTATCTATTTATGTAATTAAGTTGTTAAAATAAGTCATTTAAAGAAATCATATTTAAAACAAGAAATTTTCCCAAATGTCACAATTTTTAATGATGATCTTTATTCATTTTGTTAAATTTCTTTACAAAAATTATTTTAGTTTTATAAAACCAAATTTACAAGAATGGAATTTATATAGATATATAAATTGATATGTTATAATATATAATATATTTTAAATTAATGATAAATTATTTTTCATTTTTGAAAATATATTCAATATAGTTTTTATTCTATGATTTTTTTTAAATAAATCACTCAATAAAGTTTTATAAATAATTTGTGTGGATAATAATTTGTTAATGAATAAGTTAATAATAATGTGTTAATGAATAAGTTAATAATAATTTGTTACTAAATAATAACGATAATTATTAGGTTTTAAATCGTATTCAGCAAAATACTATGATTTTTTTTTTTCATTTGTTTATTTTCTTAATTTTCAACTAATTACATTATAAAACATTATATATAACTTATTTTTAACTTTTTATTAACTTATAATTTTTAAAACTTATACAACTTTAAAAATTTATAAAACTTACTTGAACACGAAATAAACTAATTTTATAAAAAGTTTCTAGAAACTTTTTAACAAACTAGAGGATTTAATTTAAAAGAGTTAAGTAAGTAATTTTTGAAAAATTTATAAATAAAAACAAAAAACAATCAATATATAAATACTTGTTTTGGAAATTGCTTCTTTGTAAATAAACATACTCAGTTTTAGAAAAAGCCCTGTGGTCAGGTTAAAATATGCATCTCATGAAATAGTATGTGTGAGTATTCTTGCTATTTTGAACATCCGTAAACCATCGATGAGTGATGAGTTGACTTTTAGGGAAGTCCAGCATTTGTGTGCCGTATGATAAAAAACTCAGTTAACTCACACCAAGCAACTAGATTATCGATACAAAAAATGTCCACTTCTTTTTTAATAATATACTATATTTATTAAAAGCATTTTTAATAGTTTTTTTTAATAATATACTATATTTATTAAAAACATCATTGAAAACACTCTTTACTTGATGAATCATATCTAAATAAATTCCATTCATTTATTTTCACATTTGCTACTTTTCAGAAAAAAAGTAATATCGGTGTCCTAAATTTATTTATGAATACTACTATGTATACGAAAATGATGAAGATATTGGGAAATGCTTTATAAAAGACTTTAATGACCATGATCGGAAGACTGTATATTTAAAAGTCATATGGAAGACTGATAATCGACGCAAGACACTTTGCACCTCCTGTCACAATCGCCATCGAGTATCATCTTTTATGAAAACAATTACTGCAATGAACGATGCCAACAATTTGTCCTCGTCGTCCATCACGTTAAAGGTGGGTATTCATTGGATACTAAAACTGCATCGTAGAAACGGAATCTACTTCCCAATTGGGCTTCCAATTGGCTGGCAATTTACGACATAAAACGTTCTATCATGTGGAAACACACCTTAACAGTGTTTGATAACTGTGAACCTCAAAACGAGCTTCCAAGAAGAATTTTCATGCCATTTTAACTACTTTTTTTCATGTACATGCATGTTTATATCTTAAAGCTTTGAAGGAATAGTTTAATAATTTATATGAAACCATTTCTATGGTATTATTTAAAAAAAAAAAAAAAATCTTTTATGAAAGAAACAACGGAAATACATCGAGTACCATCTTTTCTGAAAACAATTACTGAAATGAACTGTGCCAACAATTTGACTCTGAGCCGTCCACCATGTTAAAGGTGGATATTTCTCGGATACTAAAACTTTGCGTCGTAGAATGCTAGTCAATCGGAATCTACTACCCATTTGGGCTTCCAATTGGATGACAACTTACGAAATGATGTGTTCTATCAATTGGAAATACACCTTAATTGTGCACGTTAGCACTGAACCACAAAATGAGTTTCCAAAAAGAATTTCCATGCAATTTTAACTACTTTTTCATGTACTTGTACTCCATGTACTTTATATCTTAAAGCTCGGATGGAATAGTTTAATAATTAGTATGAAACCATTTCTATTGCATTATTTAAAAACACTTTTATGAAAGAAACAGCGGAAATCCCTCGAGTGTCATCTTTTATGAATACAATTACTGCAATGAACGCTACCAACAATCTGTCCCTGAGTCGTCCATCATGTTAAAAGTGGGTATTCATTGGACACTAAAACATTGGTAGAATGCCAGCCAATCAGAATCTACTGCCTATTCGGTTTTCCAATTGACTGGCAACTTACGACATAAAATTTTCTATCAGGTAGAAACGTACCTTATTACCACTGAACCACAAAACGAGCTTCCAAGAAGAATTTTCATGCCATTTTAACTACTTTTCAAGTACTGGCATGTTTATATCTTAAAAAGATCCTAAGTTTTTTATCAAACTATTTCTATTGGATTATTTTTAAAAAAAAATTCTTATACAAGAAACAACCAAAAATCCATCTATCAAGGAATGTCTTAAATAATAATGAAAAACACATGCTACAGCCCGATGCAACTTAAATAAAATATGTAACAAGGAAAACCCAGATTGCACTTGACTAACTTCAATAAGGCGTGATTGATTTATTGTATCACTTCACCAGTTATTGTTTCATGAAGGGGAAGGTCGTTTAGCTGGGCTTCCATCTCGCCGAGATTAATTAATATTAAAATTCCAATCCCCACAGCCCAGAGCGCAAGGGAGGAGCTCTCTGCGGTCAGAAAACAATCGGCTCCCGTTCTATGTGTCTATGCACAATTAATGAATGCTGATGGCAGAAAGTTAATTTTAGCTATAAAAATGTGAATAGCAATAATTAAATAAATCCACTTATGGAGCATCTGGGAAAGATTAATAAATGAGTTTATGGTGTTTATGAATCTTTATAACGACCGTTTTTGTTGGGAGTTTTGGAAGATGCAGTGATTTTTAAGCTAATGGAATTTTGAAAGTGGTTTTGCTTTGTAAGTTAATGCTCAGTTTTTGTTTTTAATAATTAGATCATTTTAATAGTTTTGAAAAGTAATTCAATTAAATTTAAGAGTCGTAGAAAAATATTATTTGAAAACTGTTACATAGCAAACAGATGTATAATGGATAATATATGTTCTGAAACATTGTCATAAATCTAAGAAAAAAATTTTAAAATTTAACATTTAGAATATTATTAAATATTGTGAGAATGAACTGCCGTTTTAAATTATGTATTTAAATATTCCTTAATTAATTAATTTAGGTTTTTTTGGTTATCTTTGTAAAAGTGTAATAGAATTCGTGTATTTCAATATTTCGCGAATTTGTACTAAACAAATTAGCTAATGATAAAATTTAAGCTGAAATTAAACTACATAGAGCTGCGAAACTTACCATGAAGTTTCATTTAAACAAGATCCAGGAATACATCGAGGCTGTTTAGTTAGTTTAATTTAATTGTACAGAAATTCAGAGACTTTTTCTAGATTTTCCTTACAAAAATCTATTTCACCAAAATTAACGTTGCACCTTAAAACTGCAAACACAATCATTTAATATTTTTTTATATATTAGTTAGAATATATATATATATATATTCTTCTAAAAGAATATTAAAATAAAAAATTGTTCAAGATTAGAATTGCGCATAAGCTGCAGCAAGAAAATTATTAATATCATTTAATTAACATAAAGCTCAAAATGTTGAACTGAAAAGCTGCAATGGCAGATAAAAAATGTACCTAATAATCTATATAAATAACATTTTTTTTTTTTCTAATGCAGCAGGCAAATATTTAGACAGTTATCCTTTATGCCATAAACAAGGACTGCACCGACATTACTCACTTAGCCCTACCCAGGGGGCGCGTTAGCTGAAGATATGTTACGGACGTGGAGTAACACTACCCCCGCAACTCTCTACAACCATATTAGACCGGAAATACGGTTTAAAGTGGATTCCAAACCAATACAGACATCCATGGCACCGCCGGGACTCAACCCTGTGGTAGACACTTGACCATCAGATCCCCATTATAAATAACATGAAGGAAATAATTTAAAACATCCTGGTGATAGCTTTATCAAGAAATACATACATATGTGCATTCACACACACACACATACATATGTATATATATGTATTTAATTTTTGTAAAATAGTACTTCATTTTTTTATTTATTTACAATTGAGTAAATGAAATTTACAAAAACAAATAAATAAATCGCATAGTCGCATCGTTGAAAATAATGCTAATGCTCCTGTGAAATATTATTATTCAATTAAAGATAACATTAAATATTTAAATATTTTCTTATTTATCAATACATGCGAAAACGAGGGAGGAAAGAGACACAATAATAGAGTAATAAATTTACGTTAAGAGAAAATTATTTTCTCGCATACTGATATCTAGTTTTTCTCCATCGCTCTCTTCCATCCATTCTTAATGCTTCACAAAGTCTACGAACACAACAATTATAAAATTTCTTCTTCTTGCTTCATACTTATAAGCAGAAATCCCAATGCATCTAATCCCTTTGTTTTGGGAGGAGGATATTTTGATATAGTAAATAATCTTTGTCACTACACAACACTATCTTAACCACTGTGTTTGTCTGAAAACTATAACCTTATTAGATATTATAGAGGGAATTCTTTAAACAAAAATCTGTCAATTTAAATTATTAACTATCTCATTTTTAGTTAGTACAACTCTGGGTATTTTATTGAGACAAAAGGTTCATATGTGCACGTTTAGTTTATTAATTCTAATTTTATTACTATTTATACCATTGATTCTAAAAGAAACTTTTACTTCCGATTCATTATGACAATTATGGAAAATTAAACTATAATTTCTGACACAAATTAGGATTTAAATACTAAAATCTTTATTAATTTATTGTTAGGAATAAATGTAAAACGTATAGAAACAATCTAATATAATCACTTGCATTTTAAATCCATTCCTCAATTTTTTAATATAAATAGTATGTAACATATTATACATAAATAATGCATGAAGAATTGTTTCCAAATTATGATCTCTAGACCTAAAACAATTTTTAACTGAACGACAGATATGTAGCAGAATCAGCCTTACTAGGTTTGGTTTGTCGCTCTATGGTTATTTTAAGCACACATTGGGCTAATTAGACGGGACCTACATTTTAACGTGGTTCCCGAACCACTAACAAACATCCATACCACCACCAGGTTTCGAACTTTTTCAAGCCTGTGAAACCAAAGACCACAGCGCTAGCCAAATGACCATCAGGCCTCCCAGCCTTAACAGGTGGCATTACGTCTGTAAACCTACTATATTACACTTGCATTTCAGAACGGTAATTTGGAACGAAGACCTTCAAAGATAACATGAGGGGTTTGCACCTTCTACTCTCACATATAATTTCAATAAAGGAACTTTCAGTCTACAGATTTTATATGCTATTCCAGATATAAATGCGAGAACTTTCGACCCAGATTAAAATTGTCAGGGCTAGAACTGTGCTCTCAACTTGGAAGTTTAATATGATATTTACCAAACCATTGTAAGCTTGGAGAAATATTCCTTAAACAAATACCAACAAGATACATTCTGAAAATACTAATGAAGTAATAACTAAACATCGTTTTCAATGATTTAAAATAAATAAATTATGTTTATATAATTTTTATAGTTTTATTACTATTTATTATTAAAAAAGGGAAATCCTTTATTCATTTATTAACAATTCCAAAATTATTTCGAGTTTTTTTAATGAAAATCATGTCTCGAAATTTTATGAATCCATCTATATTTAAATATCTTTATTTCTACAATGAACCTTTGACATTTAGATAATAGGCAATGTCTCAGACGCTTTATAATACTAATTCTAGTAAAGAAAACCATAAAATAATTCAGGAAACTATCCACGAAATTTAATCTACTTTAACATACACCGGTGTTCAGAATTAAGAGAATTGGCATATTGTGTGGATTTTCTCCAAAAGTACTGTACAGAAGATAAAGCTAATATCTTCAAGGAAAACCAGCAAATCTCTAGTGTCGAATACTTAAGGTTAAATGTACGCGTGGGCGCTGTACCTACAGAAACAGGCTTTAGAAGCTCTAGCGTTAATTTTTATCATTTCGTTCCATCGCCTACATCGCCAAATTTTGTGATGACACTTTTTCTTTTCTTTCTTTCTTTTTTTTTTTGCAAAGATTAAATTTAAAATAAATCTGAAATTTAAAAGATAGATAATCGAGATTAAGGATTGATAAAGATAAATTTATTATTAGTCATCGACGTTTACGAATTGAAATTAGGTGGAAAAACAAGCAAAAACTAGAAGTAAAAGCAGTCCCAGGTACAGATTGCTTAGCTCTTATGTGCAATACCTGGCGTTGTTTTTAGACTTCTGAAAATATTTATAGCTTCTTATCTGTATACATAAAATCTGTATACAAGGTTACTTGTTATACAAGTACTTTAATAAGATTAATATTTGACCATTACAGCGAGATACAACAGAAATGCAACAGCTTTTTAGTTTTCTAGTGACTTTGATATAACGGCAGACCCTGAAATTTCATTTCAAGAAAAAGAGGTATGTTGCAAGTATTGCAACAGATTGTTTGAATCGCACTCATGATAGAGAGACCATGATACAGAGAGCATCAACTTTGAACTAGAGATCATTAAGAGGCTATTATATTTTCCGATTAATCTCAGTTCATCTAAACCAACAATTCTTGACATCTAGAAAAAAAGCCAGGGATCCTCTGTCCTTCAACATCGAAATAGAAATAATTGCGATAGAAGAGGCTTGATGATCTGGCAAGCACCTTGTAGGATGCTTGAATAAACTTCCATGCCTTTGTTGAGACTCTGTGATTGTTGAGGAATACAGAAATGAAATCTCAGAGCCATTTGTTTGTTTTAAAATTGGGCAATTGGTCCTGTCTCATTTAATAGAAAACCATGTGTTTTCATTTAGGACTAAAGTGATCGACGAATTTCTGGAAAGTTAGAATATTTGTCTGGTGGATTGGCCAGTCAGATCATTAGACCTAAACCTTATAAAACACACACTTGGAAGAGTTATTGTAATCTGGCCTTCTCCTTCGAGGGCCTGAAGCTCGAAAATGTCTTCAAGTTCTGAAAACACACACACACACACACACTACAATTGTATATTGAAGGCTCTGCTTTAGACCTTCTGGAGGATCAAGTTAAGTCTTAAGATTGAACATGATTGTATACCAATAACTACAATGATAACCGACCACGGTAATTTTATTGTTGTGATTTATTGATATAGTTTAAGTAGAGGAGATTAACTATCAAAATTTTTAAATTTTCTAATTTTAAACATTGAATTTAATTTCACTTGTATTGTTATATGATTAAATTTCCCATTTTGCGTTTGAAATCGTTGAGATAAAATTGGATTGTAACAAAATCGATTTGAAAAAATGAATTATTTATATATTTTTTTTTAATTAAAAATATTATTTATTTATTAATTTTTTTTTTAATTTTGAAAAATTTGTAATGCTTTAATATGATTTACTACTTACTTACTCGATGGTTTTAAATAGAAATATAATGCTAATTGCTAGCAAAATTAACTTTCAATAATATTATTAAATACAAAATTTTTAAAAAATCGAAAATTGACTTCTTTTATTCCGTTATATAGTATCATTTTTTATAATATTAGAAATATCACTCGTTAGATGACAAAAAAAATAGCAACTTTGTCACAGAACTGCATCCCCATTAAAAAGTTTACATAAATATTCAAATCACGTTCTTAATTAATGAATCGGCAACATCTTTGTAACTAAATTAATTTCACACTTCAGTCAATTCCTACTATTTTTATTTTATGATATCAAAAGTTTGATGATATTACTTTCATAAATTACTTCAAAGTAATTAAATCGTTTATTATGCAGCCTTTTTTATTTCATACATTTTTCCAATCATTAAAAAGGATTAATTCAAAAGACGTGCTCATCAATTTTATTTCATTAGTCACTGGAGCCGTATTGTGCAGTCATCAGAAAAGACAAAGACAGCATTATGTTCAATTATAATAACAATCAGATACTCAATGTAGATGAGTATTAACTATAAATAGTTATATGGTATTTGATGATAGTATTGAATTGCAAAATTAATTTTTGTACATTTGACTATTGTTCTATGTAAAGATTTGTAACTGTCACACATCATTATTCTATGAATAATGTGTGGCAAATTGTTTCCAGTAGTAAAATCTATTTTTAGAGAATGTAGTGAAAATTTTGAATTGTTTTGTAGAGAATTTGATAAAAAAAAAACAATTAAAAGAAGTTTTCGTTTCTTCATTAAGTAACCAAGCCGACTACGACTAAGAATCAATAAAACCCGGAAACACAGAAGCTTGACCTTCGATCTACTATACTGGAATTAAGGACGAAAAAAATAAAAGGAATGGAAGAGAACCATTAACTATAGAAAGAATACAATTGAGAAGCCATCTTGGGTTTCTTTCCTTAAAGGAATTTCGAATTCCATCAGAGCCTTAACTCACGAGATCAAGAAATAAATGACCTCACAAAATGCAAATAAAATTTCCTCATGGCAGTTCTAGCCTGATGTGTACCTCCTTTTATTTTCTATGATTGAATGCCTTAAATATGAAATGTGAACAAATACTGCTTGGTTCGACGAATGAATATTTTAAATCGAATGATTTTTTATTTCCACTCAACCTACTGCATTCTTGTTGCTGACAGGTTTCCATATATCACAAGGGAAATTTCTTTGTTTGCTGCTGCATCGATAATTCAAAAATTTAAATCAATAAATGATAATCAATGGAAAGATTTATTGTAAAAAATATTTCAATTTCATTGGTCATAAATCTGAGTAAGAAAAAAAAAAAAAAATTAAAAAATGTTTATTGGAAAGCTTTATTATTATTTACACATTGTTCATCACAACATAAAATAAAATAAAATAAATTTTTAATCTTTGTTGAATGTTCTAAAAAATGCAATTTTAAAAAGGTTTTATGTATTTCTAATTTGTTTTTTTCATAACATTTACTATAATCAATCACTTATCAAACTTATAATTAATAAACTTAATATTTACTTTAATTATTTTTTTTTAATAATAATTCATTATTAAATAATAATTTATTATTAAATAATAATAATTACAGTAGTTAGTAAATTTAATAATTTTAATAAATAATTATTATTTAATTATTATAACTAGTTGCTCCTCTGGCGCTCGGTGTCACAGGTTTCGGGTTCGAGTCCCGGCGGTGACATGGAAGTTTGTAATGGTTTAGAATCCACTTTGTACCGTAGGTCTCGGTCTAATATGATCGTAGAGTGTTGTCTTGAGGTTTAGTCAGCCCTCCTGGATCCTCGCCAAACTGAGGCTGCATGTTATTATTATTATCTTGTAATATTATTATATCTTTTATTATCTTATAAATTACATTATATTCCCTTAACCATGACCCAGTCGCCCTCGACAGGTTTTGTGGAAATGGTATAGGCTTTCCTGCACCAGGTTGATTAATAACAACATTCAACATTAACAACATTAAATCGAATGATTTTTTTTTTACTTCCGCTCAACCTACTGCATTCTTGTTGCTGACAGGTTTTCATACATCACAAGTGGAATTTCTTTGTTCGCAGATACGTCGAAAATTTAAAAATTAAAATTGATAATAGATGATCAATGGAAAGTTTTATTGTAGAAAATATTTCAATTTTATCGGGCATAAATCTGAGTAATTTTTTAAGAAATTAAAAAAAAAAATTAAAAATTTATTGGAAAGCTTTATTATTATTTACACATTGTTCATCAAAACATAAAATAAAATAAAATTAATTTTTAACCTTGCTGAATGTTAAAAAAAAATGCAATTTTAAGAAGTTGTTTATGTATTTCTAATTTTTTTCTTAGTATTTACTATAAGCATTAAATTGTCAAACTTATAATTAATAAATTTAATATTTAATAGAATTATTGTTATTTAATAATTAATTATTAACTAGTAATAATTCTTAGTAATTATTTCTTAATTATTATAAGTAGTTACTTCTCTGGCGTTCGGTGCCACAGGTTTCGCATTCGAGTCCTAACGGTACCATGGATGATTGTTGTGGTTCGGAATTCACTTTAAACCGTAGGTCCCTGGTTTAATATGACCATAGAGCGCTATCTTGAGGTTTAATCGGTCTTCAACCGTCGTAGTTCCTCGCTAAAATGAAACTGCATATTATTATCTTTTATTATTATTATATCTTACATTATCTTATATCTTATTTTATCTTATATATTATATTATTTTCCCTTCACCATGGCCCATATCGCCCGTGACAGGGTTTTCTGGACCTGGTGTAAGCTTTTCAGCACCAGGGGGATTGATAACAACATAATAACAGTCAGACTACCAATATAGATGAACCGTAATTAAAAATCAATAAATATTTAATTATCATATTGAAATGGAAAAATTATTTCTCTATATTATTATTCTATATAATACATGTGTAACTGTCACATATTATTATTCTATGAATAATGTGTAACAGATGAATTCCACTAGCAAAATCTATTTTTTAAAGAATGTAGTCAAAACTATGAATTGTTTTGTAAATAATTTGATAAAAAATCAATTAAAGAAGTTTTATTTTCTTCATTAAGTAAACAAGCCGACTGCGATTAAGAATCAATAAAACCCGGAAACACAGAAGCTTGAACTTCGATCTACTATACTGGAATTAAAGACGGAAATAAAAAGCAATGGATGAGAACCATTAACTATAGAAAGAATACAATTGAGAAGCCATCTTGGCTTTCTACCCTTAAAAGAATTTCGAATTCCACCAGAGCTTTAACTCATGAGATCAAGAAATAAATGACCTCACAAAAATGCAAATAAATTTTCTCATGGCAGTTCTAGCTTGATGTGTACCTCGTTTTATTTTGTATGATTGAATGCATTAAATATGAAATGTGAACAAATATTGATTTTCGACTAATGAATATTTTAAATCGAATGATTTTTTTTACTTCCACTCAACCTACTGCATTCTTGTTGCTGACAGGTTTTCATATATCACAAGGGAAATTTCTTTGTTCGCTTATGCATCGATAATTCAAAAATTAAAATCGATAGAAGATAATCAATGGAAAGTTTTATTGTAATAAAATATTTTAATTTTTATCGGACATAAATCTGAGTAATTCTTTAAGAAATTTTTTTAAAAATTAAAACATTTTTTTTATTGTAAAGCTTTATTGTTATTTACACATTGTTCATCCCATAAAATAAAATAAAATAAATTTTTAACCTTGTTGAATGTTCTAAAAATGCAATTTTAAAAGTTGTTTATGTATTTCTAATTTTTTTCTTAACATTTACTATAATCATTAAATTATCAAACTTATAATTAAAATTTAATATTATTATTAAATAATAATAATTACAGTAATTAGTAAATTTAACAATTTAATCAAAAGTTTTTGTTTAATTATGATAAGTAGTTATTGCTCTGGCGCTCGGTGCCACAGGTTTCGGGTTCGAGTCCCAGCAGTGCCATTGATCTTTGAAGTGGCTCAGATTCCACTTTAAACCATAGGTCCCGTTCTAATATACAATGATAGGTAATCAGAAAGTCATAAAACTCATTATAAATAGCATTTTTTTCTAATTTAGCAGGCAAATACTTAGACAGTTATCTTTTATGCCATAAACAACGCCTGCACCGACTTTAGTCACTTAGCACTGACCAGGTGGGGGAGGGGGGGGCGTGTGGCTTGAAGATATGCTATGAACGCGGAGTAACACTAGCCTCGTAACGCTCTACAATCATATTAGACCTGGACCTACAGTTTAAAGTGGATTCCAAACTAATTCAGACATCCATGGCATCGCCGGAACTCAAACCCATTCGTAGCCACTTGGCCATCACAGAGTTCGAGTCCTGTAATAAATAATATAAAGGAAATAAATTAAAACATCCTGAGGATAGCTTTATCAAAAGGAATACATATATATGCGCACACACACACACACCTATATATATATATCTATATATAATTTTTTTGTAAAATAGTACTTCATGTTTTTTATTTCTTTACAATTGAATAAATAAAATTTACAAAAATAAATAAAAAAGTCGCGTTGTTGAAAATAATGCTAATACTCCTGTGAAACATTATTATTCAATTAACGATAACATTAAATAGTTAAATATTTTCTTATTTATCAATGAACGTGAAAACGAGGGATGAAAGAGACACAATATTAGAGTAATAAATTTAAGTTTATGTTAAAAGAAAAACTATTTTCTAACATACTGATATCTAGTTTCACCTTCCATCTATTCTTGATTCTCCACAAAGTCTGTTAGCGCGACAGTTATAAAATTTCTTCTTCTTCCTTTATACTTACAGACACAAATCCCAATATATCTAATCCCTTTGTTTTGGTATAGGGATATTTTGATATAATAAATAATCTTTGTCATTACACAACAATATCTTAGCCACTGTGTTTGTCTGAAAACTATAACTTTATTAGATATTATCGAGGAATTCGTTAAAGAAAATTCTGTTCATTTAAATTACTAACCATCTGATTTTTAGTTAGTACAACTCTGTATAATGTATTAAGACAAAAAGCTCATATATGCTCGTTTACTTTATTAATTCTCCTTTTATTATTATTTATACCATTCATTTTAAGATAAACATTTACTTCAAATTCATTATGATAATTATGTAAAATTAAGCTATAATTTCTATGACACAAATTAGGGGTTAAATGCCACAATCTGTATTAGTTTATTATTAAAAGCAAACTTAAAACGTATAGAAACAATTTAATATAAGCGCTTGCATTTTAAATGCGTACCTCAATTTTTAACATAAAAAGTTTGTAGCATATTATACATGAAGCATGCATGAAAAATAATGTTATTTCAGAATCATGAGTTCTAGACCTAATGAAATTTTCAACTGAATGACAGATTATGGCAGAGTTCTCCTTATTAGGCGGCATTATATCTATACTACAGGCCTACTATAGTACACAAGCATTGTGGCGCGATAAATTGGAACGAACGTCTCCAGAGACAACATAAGCGGTTTGCCCATTCTCCTCCCTCATTTGATTTCAATAAATGGACTTTCTAATCTGCAGATTTGCTGCACTATTCCTGATGTAGATATGAGAACTTTCGACTTGGATTCACTTCCTCAGGACTGGACACATGCTCTCTCAGCTCGGAAGTTCAATATCCTATTTACCAAACTATTGTAAGCTTGGTTTGGTTTGTCGCTATACAGTCCTCAAACTTTAGGCTAAATAGACTGGGACCTACAGTTTAACTTGGATTTTGAACCACTAACAAACATCCATTGCCAGGATTTGAACCTAAGCCTTTAGTACCAAAAGCCACAGCGAGAGAGAGACATATTCATTATACAAATACCAACAAGATTCAGTCAGAAAATTCTATTAAAATAATAATTGAACATCGTTTTCATTGTTTTAAAATAAATAAGTTTTATAAAATTCCCACTTTTAATTTAAATATTATTTTAATAAATTAAATCATTTATTAATTTATTAACAATTACAAAATTATTTCGAGTTTTTAATGAAAATCATGTCTCGAAATTTTATGAATCCATCTATATTTAAATATCTTTATTTCTACAATGAACCTTTGACATTTAGATAATAGGCAATGTCTCAGACACTTTATAATACTAAATGTAGTAAAGAAAATCATAAAATAATTGTGGAAACTATCCAAGAAATTTAATCTACTTAAATAAATACCGGTGTTCAGAATTAAGAAAATTGGCATATTGTGTGGATTTTCTCCAAAATTACTGTACAGAAGATAAAACTAATATCTTCAAGGAAAACCTGCAAATCTCTAGTGTTGAATGCTTAAGGTTAAATGTACTCGTGGGCGATGTACCTACAGAAACAGGCTTTTTAGAAGCTCAAGCGTTAATTTTCTCATTTCGTTAGCAGAGATTAAATTTAAAATAAATCTGAAATTTAAAAGATTGATAACCGAGATTAAGGTTTGAAAAGATAAATTAATTAAACATCAACGTTGACAAATTGAAATGAGGTGGGAAAACATACAGAAACGAGAGGTAAAGCAGTCTCAAGTACAGATTTCTTAACTCTTACATGCAATACCTGGCGTTGTTCTAGACTTATATATTTGAAGATTCTTATCCGTCAGCAGAAAATCTGGGAAGGGTTATCCGTTACTAAGTGCCTTAATAAGATCAACATTTGTCCATTAAAGACAGGTGCTATAAAAAGTAACAGCTTTTCAGTTTTCCAGTGACTTTGATGCAACAACTGGCACTGCAGTTTCATTCCAAGAAAGAAGTCTGTTGCAATTCTTTCAACAGATTGTTTGCAACATACTCTCTATTGAGTACAGGAAATCCCGTTTACCATGATACAGAAGACATCAACTTTGTACCATTAAGAGGCTATTATGTTTTCCGATTAATCTCTGTCCATCTTAACCAATGATTCTTGGCAAATGGAATGAAAAGACAGGGATCATCTGTCCTTCAACAACGAAATAGAAATAATTGCGATAGAAGAGGTTGGATGGTCGGACAAGCATCTTGTAAGATCCTGGAATAAACTTCCATGTCTTTGTTGAGATTCTGTGATTGCTGAGTAATACAGAAGCCAGCATCTCAAAGCCATTCGTTGGTTTTAAAATTTAGCAAATGGCCCTGTTTCATTTAATAGAAAACCATGTGTTTTCATTTAGGACTAAAGTGATCGGCGGATTTCTGGAAAGTTAGAATATTTGTCTGGAGGATTGGCCAGTCAGATCATTATACCTAAACCTTATAAAGCTCGAAAACGTCTTCAAGTTCTAAACACGCGTATATACATTGAAGGCTCTGCTTTAGACCTTCTGGAGGATCAGGTTAAATCTTAAGCTTGATCATGATTGTATAACATTAACTAACCACGACGGTAACCGACCACGGTAATTTTATTATTGTTATTTTTATTATTATTGTGATTTATTAATATAGTTTAAGTAGAGGAGATTAATTATGAAAAGTGAAAAAAATTTCTAATTCTTAATGTTGAATTTAATTTTACTTGTATTGTTATATGGTTAAATTTTTAATTCTTGAATTTTTGCATTTGAAATTATTGAGATAAATTGGATTGTAACAAAATGGCTTTGAAAAAATAAATTATTTAATTTTTTTTAATTAAAAGATTATTTATTTAATTTTTTTTTTTAGTTTTGATAAATTTGTAATGTTTTAATATGATTTACTACTTACTTACTCAAAGGTTTTAAATAGAATATAATGATAATTAATAGCAAAATTAACTTTCGATAATAGCATTAAAAAACAAATTGTTTTAAAAAATCGACAATCAATAAACTTTTTTTCCGTTACGTAGTATCATTTTTATAATATTATAAATATCACTCGTTAGATGACAAAAAAAAACAACTTTGTTCCAGAACTACATCACCATTAAAATCTATGCATAAATATTTCAATCACGTTCTTAATTATCGAATCGTTAACATCTTTGTATCAAATTTAATTTCACCCTTCAATCAATTCATACTATTTTATTTTATGCTATCACAACTTTGGTGATATTACTTTCACAAATTTATTCAAAATAAATAAAATCGTTTATTATGCAGCCCTTTTTTTTTTTTACTTCACTCATTTTTCCATCCATCAAAAAGGATTAATTCAAAAAAATGCGCTCATCAATTTTATTTCATTAGTCACTGAAGCCTTAGTGTGTAGTCATCAGAAAAGACAAAGACAGCATTATGTTCAATTATAATAACAATCAGATAATCAATGTAGAAGAGTAGTAATTATACATTATTATTTGATATTTGATGATCATATTGAATTGTAAAATTATTTTTTTACATTTGACTTATTATTATTCTATGAACAATGTGTGAAAGATTGTTTCCACTAGCAAATTCTAATTTTTAAAGAATGTAGTGAAAATTATGAATTGTTGAACCAATTATTGAATTTGATAAAAACAATTAAAGAAGTTTTCATCATTAAATAATCAAGCCGACTGCGAATAAGACTCAATAAAACCCGGAAACACAAGCAATGGAAAAGAACCATTAACTGTAAGAATACAATTGAGAAGCCCTCTTGGCTTTCTTTCCTTAAAGGAATTCCAAATTCCATCAGAGCTTTAACTCACGTGATCAAGAAATAAATGACCTCACAAAATGCAAATAAAATTTCCTCATGGCAGTTCTAGCTTGATGTGTACCTCGTTTTATTTTCTATGATTGAATGCCTTAAATATGAAATGGGAACAAATATTGCTTCGTTCTGGGAATGAATATCTTAAATCGAATGATTTTTTTTTACTTCCGCTCAACCTACTGCATTCTTGTTGCTGACAGGTTTTCATATATCACAAGTGGAATTTCTTTGTTCGCTGAAGCATCGATAATTCAAAAATTTAAATCGATAAACGATAATCAATGGAAATTTTATTGTAATAAAATATTTGAATTTTATCAGGTGCAGATCTGAGTAATTCTTTAAGAAATATTTTTTAAAAAATTAAAAGATTGTTTATTGGAAAGCTTTATTATTATTTACACATTGTTCATCAAAACATAAAATAAAATAAAAATTAATTTTTAATCTTGTTGAATGTTCTAAAAAAACGCAATTTTAAAAAGATTTTATGCATTTCTTATACATAAAATGTACATTTAATATAATCATTTTATTTTACATTTAATATAATGTAATATAATGTTTATGTACATTTAATATAATCATTAAATTATCAAACTTATATTAATAAACTTAATATTTACTACAATTATTGTTACTTTATAATTTATTATTAAATAATAATTACAGTAATTAGTAAATTTAATAATTTTAATCAATAATATGTAGTTATTGCTCTAGTGCTCGGTGCCCTAGGTTTAGGTTCGAGTTCTGGCGGTGCCCGAGATGTTTGTAGTGGTTCGGAATCCACTTTAAACAATACGCACCGATCTAATTGATTGTAGAACTATGTCTAGAGGTTTAGTCAGTCTTCCTCGTGATTCATCACTAAAGGGAAACTGCATATTATTATTATCTTATGTTATTATTATTATCTTATATTATATCTTATATTATCATATCAATTACATTATATTCCCTTAACCATGCTCCATGTTGCCCGCGACGTAGTATCTGGGCTTGGTGTAGGCTTTCCTGCACCAGGGAGAATTAATAACAACATAACAGCAATCAGATAACCAATGTAGATGACCTGTACGTATAAATTAATAAATGATATTTGATTATCATGTTGAATTGCAAAATTATTTTTTCCACATTTTATTATTCTATTTAA